>JAOYMO020013752.1:0-15158 GCA_025802455.2 Iodosphaeria phyllophila | reverse complement strand
ATTAGTTCTTGTATTGGGCCTTTAATGGCAAAAGGGTTAAGGGATAAGGAAACTCGGGTTCTCACACACTCATGTACCTCTAAAATGTCTGTCATAGCTTGTAGCTGCATATGGACAATAAACTTGATTCAAAAAAAAAAAAATGGCAAACGGGCTAAGGGATAAGGAAACTCGGGTTCTCACACACTCATGTACTTCTAAAATGTCTGTCATAGCTTGTAGCTGCATATAGACAATAAATTTGATCTTAAAAAAAAAGAAAAGCCACCCAATGTAGAGTAAAAGTGAAGCTGGTGATATTCTGTAATTATGGGTAAACTGTGAAATGTATGGGGTAGTAAAAATAAAGTAGGAATGATGTGGCTTGTGTCATTTTGCCCTGCCTGACATTTTGGAGGGTCTCACGCATGCGCTATTCAAAGTCACCTGGCACAATTTGTTGTTGGTCTGACATGGCTGCTTGCAAACTAAGTAATTATCACAATTGTACTGTAAAATTCAAATACGATGAGCAAGACACTGTTGCAACGAGCAAGAGGCTCTGTTGGGAATGCTGCCAAAAGCAATGCAGGCTGGATCTGCTGGCTGTCGCACTGCGGGGTGTGCTGCACTTCGGGGCACACACGGTTAGACCTTAACCGACTGATCTGGCTTTGACCAAGCAGATCACCAACAACCCATCTAGCCTCTGACCAAACCATTACGGCCGACCCTGTCTAGCCGATAGGTTGCCAGCTAATTGAGGCCGGCGCCGGCATATACCGGCCATTGAGCCTTTTAGCCAGCGCACGATAACTCGGCCTGCGACCGAGCATTGTACACCACAACGTACGATGCCGGCCAGGTCTGGTTGGAGCACATGTATGACCGACGATAGGCCACTAGGCTATCGCCGGTCAAGTTGACACTTGGGACACTGGGACAATTGGGAATGCACACCGCCAGGGGCGCGCCCGGGTCATCCGGAGTATGCAGTACGCGCCTGGCTGCGCGTCGTCCAAATAGTCTCTCTCTTCTCTTCATCCCAATATATATTCATTAAGTCATCTGATAGCCCTTCTGTCTTCGGTCCATGAAGCCTTACCATAACCTTAATATCTATACCTAACAATCTCACTTATCCCAGTTTACTCAAAAGTACAAGCAGAGAGTCTCTCGCTGAAGCTCTAAACTGTTGACCAACTCAATTCGAGTTGAGCCCAGATTCACGGCACCTTGGCGTATAGGCCATGGCCCATCTCCTGGTGAAGCGTGGGCTGACACTTCCAATCGCCCTCAAAAGTCCACAAGGCATCATTTTTAACCAAAAGATCAACCTGAATCTACTCCGTTTGTCATGCCAGTCAGCCAGTCAAGGATAGCCCGTAGCGGAGGTCTTCCAAGAAGAATCATGATTATGTTACTCACACAAACGACCTTGTGCCGCTTCCGGTAAAGCTTCTGGCACTCAGCCGAACAGTACTTTGCCCATCCACACCCGCCGCATTGCATAAGCGGCGCTCTGGTTGTTGTGCATTTCTTCGCGCACATGCCGTTATCACAGATGGCTCTTAGCGTCTTGGACTCCGCGATGAGGGCGTCCCTTTCTTCCCGGGACAATTCGGGGATTGGCTTGGAACTCAGGTCGTTGGCGATGTTCCGTACGTAGTTGTAGCGATTTCGCTGTCGGTTGCGTGAGGTAGACGCGGCGGTCTTCGAGGAGGGAAGCCCGAGCAGAGGCGATATCGGACGGAGGAGGGTGGTGAAAAGGACAGTTAGATATGTGGCACCCAAAGGGAGTGCTAGCGAACTAAGCATTACATGAGGTCTTCATCAGCTACGATGTCTTCATGTAGCAAGGGGAACGAGGTAGTTAGTCACCATGCAGGGAACGATGGCCCGCCGAGGGCTTGTTATTTGCGTCTTTGCGAACAAGTCCCAGTCATCTCTGCCCGTTGTCTGGGCTGGTGAATGATGTATTCGATCATGGGCCACCACTGAGTTTCCGCAATCGTGTACAGAATCCCACCCTCCAATGTCTTTGGATTCGACCGGTACATTTTATCAACCCCTCGGATGTACTTTAGCATGCCCTTCCTCGGGTCCGACATATCTGCCTCCATGTTGTTCAGAAATCGTTCCTCGTATGTTGAGAACGAAACATCGTGAGACCCGCTCCGCTCCGACGGCTCACGAGCGATTCGGTACTTATGCTGGACCACGGCGAGGAGTGTATGGTACCGCTCTTCCGCAAGCTCGAGCTGACGAGGGCCAAGGTTGGCAGGAAGACCATTATTAGGACCAGTGTAGCTTCTGGCCATGATATACTCAGTAGATTGGCGAGGGTTCTGACGTCGGTGGGCGTGATTAGGCAAGATGGTTGCTGCCGCAGAGTCATGACCTAATTGGTTGCTCTTAGGCCAAGAAAGGTCTTGGAGATGCCTTCCCTGCCAACCAGAGAATGTTTCAAGCGAAAACCCACGTCAGTAGATTCGGACTGCCTGTGGGTTCCCGTAGGTAGCTACTACGAACGAGAAAAGTACAATACTGGCACAAGCAAACAATCAATTGCAAACGCTGCTTGGAAGGCACTACCCGGTGCGGATTGTCATCCAAGAAACAAACACGCTCATCCGTTTGTGATATCGCTTAGTTAACACAACCTATACCCATCGTTTCCGGTCCTCTCCCCACCCCCATTTAACCCTTTTCCTACAACTCTTGTGAGAGAAGACACGCACAAGAGCACCAACCAGCCAACGAAACCAAGCCCAGATAGGCTTATGCAGCAGCCGCAGCCGCAGCACCGCTCCTCACGGTCCGCCCACCCTTCCTCACCCCAGAACCGGGGCGTGATAGAGTGTACTTGGCAAAAGCTCTGCCCAGCGCCCTTTTACAGCTGACCTTTTGAGACCCGACGAAAGAATCCACTGTGACGGCAATGGCGCGGTCAATGTCCTGGGCAGAGCAGTAGTCGGAGAGTCGCATGCGACAGAAAGCCTCGGAGATACGGATGATGGCTTCCAGATGACGGACCTGGTGTAAGTGTGTTAGTGGACGAGGACGAACAAGAAGAATGGGGGAAAGAGAGAAAGTCAAGTGTAGAGCAAAAAGTGAACTTACGGTAATGGGATAAGCCCCTGTGGCCAAGCTCTCCCTCCTCATATCTGCGAATAGGCGGGCAATCTTGTCCTCGTCCATGTGGAGGAGTTTGGGCGTGCAGTGGTCACGGGCATAGAGAATATACTTGCGCAGCAGTTCCTGGGGGATATCGCCTTCTTTAGAGGTCATCCCAGCCTGGGTCTGGGTGTCTCCCATCCCACTAGCAGTAGCACCAGTGGCTTGCGTGTCCATATCTACGTCCATGGAATCTCCTTTAATGTGAGTTTGCGACTTCTGGGTGGTCGGGTGGCTGCGGCCATGACTGGCAACGATGAACCTGGCTAGTCTCTCATCCTCCTCGGGATCCACCATGTCACGAACGACACATAAAAGATCAAACCGGGAAAGGATAGGCTCGGTGAGCTCGACATTGCTGGAAAAGGGGATGGTAGAATTATAGCGACCACCGATGGGGTTGGCCGCAGCAATTATGCCGCAACGAGCTTGGAGGGTGGTCACGATTCCGGCTTTGGAGATGGAGATGGTTTGCTGCTCCATGGCCTCATGAATAGAGGTACGATCCTGATCATTCATCTTGTCGAACTCGTCAATGAGACAGGTACCCTTGTCAGCGAGGACCAGCGCGCCGCCTTCCAGAGTCCACTCGGACGTCAGCGGGTCGCGGCGTACGCTGGCGGTGAGACCGACAGCGGAGGCGCCCTGGCCTGTAGCGAAGACGGCGCGATGGGCAGTCTTTTCGACGTATTTGAGTACTTGGGATTTGGCTGTTCCCGGGTCTCCCAGTAATAGCACGTTGATATCGCCGCGAACATGATGAGCGCCTTTGGTGTTTTTGGCGACGCCACCAAAGAGCGATAAGGCGACGGCCGTCTTGATATCCTTGTGGCCATAGATGCTGGGGGCGATGGAGTTGACGACCTTCTCAACGATTTGGGGGTCCCGGGATAAGCGACGTATCTGGGCCTCGTCGTCGTCGGTGAGGCGGAAACCAGCGAGCTGGTCATGAGACTTGACCACGTTGTTAGCCTCGAGAATGGTGGCGAAAACGGGAAAACCATTGCGGTTGTTCAGCTGGGCATCGTAGTTGTTTCGGTAAGTGCCCGTGACCTCGATCTCCTCGCCCGGTTTGGCTGAATCGATCAGGTCCCAGAGCAGGACGACCTCGCGATGACGCGGTAAACGGCCGGCAGGGACGGTACCCGGAGATTCTTGAAGAGTGATCTTTTGGTAGTTGCGGTACACCGTCTTTTCCGTGTTCAATGTAAAAGGACCACGTGACTGGCACGAAGGGCAATAGTTGATGCGAACTTCGACGTTGGCCTCTTGCTGGAAAGGTCCTAGGGTAGTGTGGCATTTGGAGCAGTCGAATTTGACGTATTTCAACTGAGGAAAGACTCCGGTGCGGCGGGTGACGACGCCACTAACTCTGACTAGACAGTTAAGGTGGGACTGACGTAACTGGCGTAGGGTGTAATGAACGGGCAGATCAAAGATGCGCACGTGGATTTCGGAATGAATGCGTTCGTAGTCTGGGTAATGAAGAAGCACTACGTCCATGGCCACGTCGTCAAACAGCTTGAGGATCTCTGAGGGAGCATTGGCTAGGAAATAAGCTAGAATAGCTCTGGATGACGACAGATGATCGTAAGAAACTTCGAGCGACTCAGCGTTGATCTCGCCTAACGTGCGAACCCGGTTGCCGTAGACCGAGGCTCCGGTTTCGTCCGTATATTCGGTGAGAAAGGCCTTGAACTCGCGTTTGATGGTTCGTTGTACGGCCGGTTGATTCACCCACTCGGTCAAGCTGGGGGCTTTCACGTCCTGAAGGGCTTCAAGTGAAAGGTCTGCGTCCATGATATCCATATCGTCGTCGTCGGCTGCCTCTTCATCGTACAAGTGACGTTGGTGCCTCTTCCGGCGTGATGGGTCGAATTCGGCCTCATCGTCCTCGTCACCAGGGAGATAGACCCCTGGTCCACGTCTACGCTGAAGCTCTCGATCCCGGCGGTTGAGGCGGGCCTCAAGACGACGACGGTCTGCCACGTTCATGTCCTCATAATCCCCCTCGTCGTCGATATCCGCTGCATCGTAGTTATCATTTTCGCCGCGTTCACGGTAATCTCGCTCGTAGCCATCGCGGAACAAATCTACACCATCTTCGGCCATCTCATCCAGATCATCGATATCATCTTCGCCCAGGAGCTCGGGCTCTTCCTCCTCAATATCATCCTCTTCATCAGCCCCATGCGCGATTGGAAACACTGGAGGAGAAGATGGCATCATGGGACTGGATCCCGCCACTGAGGACTCCTCCGCCAGCTCGTTCGCCCGCGAGCGCTTGCGGTTAGGGTTGGATGTTGAGCCATGATTGGCCGAGTCCATGTTGGAGCGAAGGGGAGAGCTGCATGAATATGAATACCATGGAGTACTTCGTTAGTCAAGTAGTCCTCTTCATTGCATGGTATTCTTATATTGGTAGCTTAGTACTTGCCTCATGTTCGGCGAACTAGCCCAATCTTGCGCAGGCAGGGCAACGGAGGATATTCGTTGATCAAGACTAGATGAGTAGGATGGGTTGAAAACAGGATTGGGACAGGATTGGTTCAAAGCGCAATTGATTGAGTGGTGGGGGATGAGTGATTGGTAGTTCAATATAACACAAGGGTGTTCAAAATGTTGCAACTTGCCCGTGGATCAAAGCGCGTCAACGCTTTGCATTCACGCGTAAAGTGAGGGATGGGTAAAGAATTGAGGGCAGATTTCGGCCAATCGGCAACACCCGAGCATCCCATGTCCATGGCAAAACAGCGCGGAAACGCGTCATTGGTACAGTACTCTGTATCGACACCACAGTCGCGAAGGGGTGGGTTTACTTCCCAGACGTAGACTTTTAAGTTACCAAATTTGAACTACACCAAGTGGTGATAGTAATAACTCACGGACATCATTTCCAAGGCTTTCTGTTGCCAAAAGAAAAATAAGCAACCATTCATTAGCTCACATGGAAAATCATCCCCCAAGGGCCGACGACAATGTCACCCCTCAACGTCGCCTCAGTCAAGCCTCGGCAAGCGAAACATCGCAGACGGCCGCTGACTTCATCCGCCAACAGCTGCAAATGGAGACAGACGCGCGAGAGGCTCTCCCCTATAGTTCCGATATGTGCACGCAGCCCCTCGGACCTTTGCGGCAGAACGTGTACGCCTGTCTGACTTGCAAGCCGCCTCCAAATGGTTCACAAGAAGCCTACGAGCCAGCCGGTATCTGCTATGCCTGCCACGTCGAATGCCACGGGTCGCACGAACTGGTCGAGATCTTTCAGAAACGCGACTTTGTGTGTGACTGCGGGACCACGCGCTTTGGTATCCATCAATCTTGCACCTTGAGACCCCCCCACCATTCCGCTGGCAGCAACGACCATGGCAATCAAGATGGAGGAGGACAAGGGAAGGGAAAGGGAGTTCACTCGGAACCAGCAGCGTCAGGCAATCGCTACAATCAAAATTTCCACAACCGCTTCTGCGGCTGCACTATTGATTACAAGCCGGAAGAGCAGCAAGGTGTTATGTTCCAATGTCTTGGCTTAGGTTCCGTGGAAACAGGTGGCTGTGGTGAGGATTGGTATCATCCGGGCTGCTTGATGGGACTTGGGCCCAAATGGTTTGAAGCCATGGAGCCTTGGAAGACGAAACAAAAGGTCCAGGTGTCGGGACAGCTGCCCTCCATCGCCGAGGACACCTCCATCGGTGTCAGGACTTGTGCCGGAACCGGTGACCTTGCCAACTTTTCGATGGCGCCGCAAGATCACGTGATGGACGGGCCGGCTGTGCAAGATGATCGAGAGGAGCATGATCAAGAAGACGAAGATCCGCCATTGCCAAATGGGTTTCCTGGGGAAGATGACTTCGATCACCTCATCTGTTATAGATGCATCGAAGCGCACCCTTGGATCAAGCGCTACGCCGGCACACCAGGTTTCCTCGCCCCCGTTTACTACAAACCGCGGGTTTATCAGCAACCAGACGTCAAGCAAGAAACGATCAATCCCGGCCAAAAGCGCAAAGCTGGCGATAATGACCACGATATCCTCTCTAACCTTTCCAAGCGCACCAAGAGTGAGCCACCAAAATCTTCCTCATCTTCGGACCTACATAACCTGAGCATAGCCACGGCAGACACCAACACTACTGCATCCATCACCCGTCCCATTTGCAAGCTGGCCTCTCTCCCATTGGCCCCCTCTGGTCAGTTTTCTCTCTTTGTAACAGCCGATTTCCGCACCCGCTTCTGTCGGTGCCTATCTTGTTTTCCCCAACTCTCACTTCAACCTCAACTCCTCCACGAAGAAGACGTCTATGAACCGCCTCTGCTATCAGACACCCAATCCGATGGCGGTTCCGCCAACTCCCTGCTCGAGCGCGGCGAGTCCGCCCTCAAGAACGTGGATCGTGTGCGCGCCATCGAAGGTGTCATGGCCTACAACCATCTCAAGGATCGTCTGAAGCCCTTCTTTCAGCAGTTTGCCGACAGTGGACGCGCCATTAGTGCTGACGACATTAAGTCCTACTTCGAGAAGCTGAGAGGTGATGAGGATGCTATGAGGGAAGCCAAGGATATGGTGGGGGCGGATTCTAATGGCGATGGAGATGAGAGAAGAGAGCAGAAAGGCTATTAGCAAGTTTGCTGCGTTGAAAGCATTTGAATTTCGATCTGATTGATCTCCCGCTGGACTATGCGGTGCACTGACTTGATGCTCAACGGATCATTTCAGATTGAATGTGTTGTGAAATGATTTCACACAGGTCAGCTATCTAAAGATATCTCCAAGAGATCAGAGCTATAGCTTTTCGTGATAGGTACTATAGATCATTTTACCCTATCTACCCCATCAGTGGCGGAAGGCGGACGGCGACCTGACGAAGCATGACATGAGGCGTTCGGTAAATAGGTGCAGAGGAGCGAGCTAACCCATTCACAAGAGTGTTTCTAGAGCCTTCTATCCAAAGGGTTCCGACAGAGTGCCACTGTCAAGTGCTGGGAGTATATACGGGCAACACCGAGTCCTAGGTGAGATCATCCATACAGACGGTGACAGGCAGCCTCCTTAACTACCAATTAGCGACGATAGCTAAGTGTATTGAAAAACATGTCCACAATGTATACTCCATGTGCATATCTATCCAAGTCTACCTAGCTCGCGATGTTTCCATTGATTCCATGTCACTGTTCAGCGTAAGATAAAGCGCAACAACACCAGTGCTCGTATATGCTTCTTCAAGTTCGTGTAATCGTCGGGCCAAGGTACGAAAGGCCCCATGAGTATAGATTCCACGAGGAAACATGTCTCCTGGGAATCACGAAAACTACCGTTAGTGTAAGTTGTCATTACCAGTCCTAACATTGTTGTAGAGTAGGCAGCGGTACTGATGACACTGGCATGAGCCAGGTGGATTCCTAAAATGTCCAGGCCGCCTACACAGCACTCCGTACAGCGCACCCAATCCCTGAGATGCGGTTTATTCATTGGCTTAAAAAGTGGGACATCGTGGGTTGCAGCTCCTTCAATATACAACACGCAGTACTGTATGATAACAAGTTTTGGCGCTAGTCATTCTGCCGGATGTCACCGCCATTAGGGTATAAGTAGAGTGCCAGTCTTCCTAATGCTCCGCCGGGTTTTCTTTTTCTTTCCTCATACTTACCTTTTCTCGACAGCCTGCGATCATGTAGGCGGCCTGTTCGTTCGTGGAACCTGCATTGCACAGCGTGGAGTTCCGTGGGCGCCACTATCCTTCGGGGTCGTGGGAGGAGAAATTTTTGATGGCAACCTTTTCCTTTTTCGTCACGTTGGATGTCGTGTTGCATCGTCGTGAAGAAAAAGCTTTGCATATGGAACAACTGTATTTATCTGCAGTCACTCCAATAATGCGACGAAGCCGATGCCTTGGTATAGGCTTTGACTTGAACGTCGCTACACGTGGTGTGGCGGCTCATTCCAAGTATTGCAACACCGTCATCGTCAAGCATTAGTGCGGCTCTGTCTGCGCTAGTTGCCCGGAGCATTCGCGACAACAAACTTACCCACGTATAATAGAAGCACAGGTTTCTGCAGTGGCTATACATTATCTTGTAAAGAAAATTTAGAAAATGGATCAGCAGTGAAGATGGTTAATGTGGGGAGAGGGTGCCCCATCTGCATGCACCACGACGCTGGGTAGGCCATGCAATCTAGTCACGGTTAACGAGCAGACTGATATTCACTCTAAAGATAAGCAATCCACACAACAAACCCTACAAATAAATACCTCAGCCTGGCATGCCCAATGCACTTTAGAATTCAGCATCTTGAACTTTGGAAACCTCAAATCATGAAGTCTCCATTCCAAACCGCTCCAATCTCACCTCCGCCGAGGCCTCACAGATATCCCCACCGCATTCCGTGTCTGACGCGCTACCTACATATATCCATTCGTCACTTGCTTGTCATTCTCTACTGATATCTTATCAGCTCACCCCACATAATCACCCCACGACAGCCGACATCCAGTAGTTCATATTCGCATTTAGCCCAACGCCAACCGCCAACTCTACCGGGACCCGGGGTGGTATTTCCACAGGATCAATAAGATCCTTCGCTCATTCCAAGTTCTAGCACCCTCTTGCATGCAAGACTATCCCCGCAACGCTTTTCCCATCGAAACATCTGACTATTCAAGACCACGGAATCATTCAATGAAAACGAGTTTTCTAGTCTTTCAATCTCTTTCTGGGGAGACTGCCACAAATTGTAGACAGGTACGCTGTAGGTAGCGTACGATGACTAACACCCACATCATCTCCACTTGGGAACTTCACGGATCGCTCTCCAGAGCCTCAACGACCGCACACTTAGTCCTAAGAAGTAGAAGGACACAGGAAATTTCTAACAGACACAAGTGGGCTGGATCTTCTCGCTCCAAGGTGGCCGCAGATCATTGAAACGATCCACCATCTTTCAACTATTACATATTTGCAAATCCCCCGTCCCCATTTAAAAAAGGCGTCAGTGGGTGACTTGAGCATTAGATAAAATTATGTGGGGATAAAGCTCTCTCCCGAGAAAAACACAAACAAATTCATGGTCACCTTGGTTTTTTTGGAAAGCTGGTCTGAATATAACAAAACGGCGAAAGATTGATATGCCCGGCAAAAAGCTTGAAAAGATCGATCTACCTAACGCAACAGAAACTATCCATCTGCCCGGTCAATCAGCCTGCCACCGCAGCTGCCGCTGCCGTATCTGTATACTAACTTGCAAGAGACGCCTTGGTGGTGGCAGTGGGGGAGGAAATGGTCACAGTATGTGCAATCGATGGTTCTGGTATTCATCTGCTTGGACTATCTACAATGATATGCAACGGTGGATTGGACTGCAAATGCACTACCACACAATCCTACGGCGGGCAATCTAACCCTACCATGCGCGGGCAGGTGGATCTTTACGTTAGGTAGATCAATGTTTTCAACTTTTGTGCGGGATATATCAATCTTTCGCCAAGAATAAAAACATATCAACCGGCAATTTTCCTCATGTATGTGAATCAATAACCCGGATTGGTTCGGTGGGCACGGTACTACTCTCCGGTCAACCTATATCGTTCCAAACTTATTGACCGGACAGCGGTATATCTGTTCGTAGCTTTTACGAAATTTAAAAAAGTGCCATGTGGCCAGGTTTGTCTCCGACCTGTCCTTTGAACAGGAGTCCCGCCAGAAACCCCAAGACAGCCTCGCTACATGGTGTAGCTTAGATCACACATGGTAGTAAGGTGTAATTTGAGCCATTCTTGCTCCCCCCTTATGTTTTTTTCCTTTTGGAAGCCCCATGCACTATGACATAAGATACGCTCGGCCTGAATCTGGAATTCAGGTATGCTATCATGGAGCTTTACGCGGGAACATGCATTCCATGAAACCCAAGCCCAATAGCCCACTCACACTCCGCCCTACCAAGCTCTCGCATTGTCTTCGCGTTCAAGCACACAAGATAGCTCGTCTTCCGCAGCCCATCTAAAATCACGGAGAGTAAGGCACCATCGTCTTCCTCCTCGTTCTCAGGTCGTGGGATGAAGACAGTCTCTCCAGGCGTATGTCCTCGAGGACAATCCCAAAACAGCGCCTCTCTCGTCTCGATGTCCGTCTTAACGATAGTATCCGCCAACGTACTATAGCCCCGATTGGCAACACTGTAGATGTAGCGGTGCTTCTTGGTTGCCCGCCTGCGGTCGATCGTCGGCAGCTCGCCGACATGGGGCGCTTTGATCTCGAATATCCGCTCCGCTGATACGACGACTGGTTTGCCTGCCTCAGCGTTTGGATCGAGAGGAATCTGAAACTTATGTCTCGTGAGCCGAACCTGGCTGCTGCGAGTATTGAACTCGTTACCCCAGTATGTCTTCGCAGCATCGTTTTTGCGCATCAGGACGTCCATATTGAACGAGTGAATGATGGATGTGTTCGGGTAATCAATGGAGTCGCAGAAGACATTTATTTGGCCTGCATCATTGTTTAATTCCTCAAACGCATTTACAGAGTGGAAGAAGAAGCGGGCTGGGCTGGTACAACTGGCTATAACACCGAGATTATGTTTCCGATCGACGAAGAACCATCTGCACTTCTGTGACTCATCGAACGGCTTTATACTTGATAGAATATTGCGCGCCCAAATAACCTTGAGGCCGTTCCACGTGAGATGGGTCGATGGTACGCATAGAACCACGAAAGAAGGCGTCAAGAAGAAGGAATGGATATATGCTGGCTGGGCGTCGGGCTGGGAGATGCTGGCTAAGACGTCGGTGATGCCCGTAGCAGCCTTTGTACGAAAGATGCGGTAAACACACGTCTTCCCGCAATCAAGATTGAAGTTGAACATATCGCCGGTCTCTGGATCGTGCTGGATGTGAGCGCATGTTCCACTGCCTTTCAGCAGAGGGTGCAGATCCTCGTGTTTGGCGTCTCCAATTGCTTCCATAGTCACCGGATCGATCTCCTTCAAGTAGTTCACATCTGTCGTGAGCCACAAGCTTTTGATGCGTCCCTTTTCCGGCTCCCCACCGTGGGTGGACATGGAACCTGGAAGGTTCACCTCCACTGTGACTCCCACATTGTTGAAGTCAAGCACGCGCGGCGGTATTGGGTATCTCCACACGGACATGAGTTTGGCAAATATGCCTACACATGGATCCCACTGCTGGGCAAATGTGAATCTGGGAAAATCGCCGTACCTTTTTATGGTATCAGCCAGGCTCTCCATCTGCCGTTTGGACGAATACTCGACACGGACGGGGCTGTCCGCATTTAGCGAATCTGTTGTGGGCGCAATGATCTCGAATCTATGCGCATGCCCTATGCCATCAAACCAGTGAGATACTTGGCACGACTTCCCGAGATCGGGTACGTTGTAGGCCCCCGGGCCGACGCGGTATAGTGTTCCAGCTGTCCAAGGTGGGATGATGCCTTTCACTTGCAACGTAACGGGGCCTTCCACCACAATCAAGTTCTCGAACTGGATAGGCACGCTGGTTAGTATATACTGCAGCTTCGCAGGAATGGGCCGCCGAAACCGGGAAACACCTACCCCTGCTTCATTGGGCCAGCTATCAAAAGAGGCTTTTGTAGTTCTTTGAACCGTCCTCTCGTAGTCCTCGTCCTCGATTTCGGGGCCACGATGGGTGGACTGTTTCTGCAATTCATCCTCAATCATTCCATGAGCCATTGTGTGGTTCCGCAAGGATTTCGAAGTCAATGCTACCGAAGCTAGCCCTGCTGTGATGGAGTGCGTTGAGCTTGGGTATTTTTGAGGCACGAAGTCCAGTTAGCGTCGGCCCGCACTAACACCGCTTGTAGGTTTTGCTGCCATTCAACGGTGCTGTCTTGTTGGTGCCTATTTCGCAAATGAGATTTATATGCATTCCCCATCATTGTGTCAGAGATGATTGAACGCAGGATGTCATCCCATCATGAACAGCGGCACAATTATATGTAATTGGAACTTCGATGGCCTTTGTGCACGAGCTGATCAGCAGATAAAGGCAAACACAAACCTTATTGTGGATGATATCTTTTTCAAAGTCTGTTCAACCTCAAGAAAATCTCCACAGATCCCCCTGTTGAGACCAGACTATGGGCATTGTCACACACCGTGCCAGTATCTGCCCCGCGATGCACCTCCCAGTATCGTTACCATACACGAACATGGCATCGACTTCCGGGGGGGTGTAAAACAAAACTGTGCCATCTTGCTTGTTCACTCATCCGCAGTAACTTATTGGGCAGAAAGAAAAAAGCAAACAGGATGAGTAAATTTCTAGACTTTGCCGCAAGTGTCCATTTCCTCTGCGATATTATTCAAATGCCCAAGCTGGAGCTGCGTAAGAAAGCAGGGGCAACGCTCGGGAAGCGGTAATGGTCATACGATCTAAAAATCTTCCGCATCCAAGTGGCAACATCCAGCTACACAGAGTGAACTGTAACCTGATAAGAGCACATGTGCAAGTTCACCACATCGAGATTCATTCATTGACGTTGTTTTCCTCCAGATCATGGACAGGAGAACTTCATTTACGAATTATTTTCCGACAAAACGCATTGCGAGGAGATCGACAGTCGCAGGTCATCAACAGCCAAACTTGAAGCTAATCCGAGTGTTCCTGACTTGGAACGTCACTCCATCTTCATGTCCTCGTGAACCTCCGCACGGCCACTGATACTTGGTAGGAGCTAATTTGAGCAATTCAAACAAGCCAATGTAAACACGTCCAATCTTATTCAACAGGATCTTCATTCGCGTCATCAAGCCCCCTCTCGCTCATCCACACTTGCCTTCAACCCCTTCTTGTCTTTTTCCCCATGATATCTACACTTGCCGCTCACAGGATGACTTTCTTCCTTCTCATTCACAACCGTCCCATCTATCGGAACAACTTTAACTACAATTGAGCAGATCATCTGCATGTATGAACAGAGAAGGCCTTGGGTGATATACAACAACAACAACAACAACAACAACAACAACAACAGCAATAACAACAATAACAGCAATAACAACAATAACAGCAACAGCAGTTGCCACCACACATACTAATCGGAAACGAACACTTGTTGACTGAGAAGCTAAGGAAGATTTAAATAGAGTAAAAAAAAAAAAGACGAACTCCCGAGACTCCATCTACTCCCAGTTTGTGGTATCTTAAAGCGTGAGAAAGACGCAGATATGGGCACTGGCGCAGCCCGAGGAATCTTTCAGTGTGGGGTTTGAAAGTAGATCCCGTCTATCCATCCTTCGTCGCGTCTTGGTGCCCATGTGCGCAAAGCAAATGTCCATCTGGCGTGAAATCGTTTCCGTCTCCATGTTTCATTAATCCTTGTAACCCGGGTAACTCAAGCCATGATCATGTCGTCAAGAAGCCAAGCGTATGTTCTTTCGCGTAAGGCTGTCTGGCATTTGGTTCGGGCGATCGGTAGAGGAAGGACTGTTGTCTCTCAAGCCAACACCCATTCAGATCCCCTCTTCATGTACTTGTCCAACAACAGCCCAAGGTCGCTCAATACAAATCGGCAAATATAAAACCCAAAGAATTCGGCGGCGTGTCGCGTGCACAACTCGAGGCCGACCTGAGTTTTATCAGCATGTCGCAAGCCAGGATCCTCAACCTGTCTTGCTATTTGATCTGTCATGCCTGAGTTAGTTGATTGTCCGCATCATGATAACGCAGAGGCTGACTGGGCCATCGCAGTCAAGCCAAGGAAGGGGAAGGAGATGGAAAGTAACTCACCAACTGTCTGAACCGCATCGAACAATTTCGCCAGACACGTCATGTAGCCCGCCCAGGGCCCATCGAATCTAGCCAGATTGACCTCCCTCTTCGGAGTCTTACTCAGCGGATTCGCCACCATGGGCAAGCTGGCCAGGGTGCCCGAGGTAAAGCTACTCTCCGGTTGGTTGACTCCGGAATTGCTTCCCGTGCTACCGCCACTCGTGCTCTTCCCCCCATAGGCTGAAGCCAAGTTGACGGCGG
>JAOYMO020013664.1:0-15165 GCA_025802455.2 Iodosphaeria phyllophila | reverse complement strand
CTTTCCCCCCACTCGCGTCCCCTGGTATCTTTCTTCGATATAGATCATTTTGGCTTGTTGTTTCTTCCTCTTTTTTTTTTACACTGAAACGCGGCTGGGGCTGGTTCATGCGATACGGCCGATGGAAGCTTTGTTGTTTGTTGGCACCTTTTCTGTCCCGGGTGCTCGGAGCATGAGTAGTGGGGAGTGAGGGGGTAGGCAGGCGTTGTTGTGTTGGACCTGTGGTGCGGTCGGGGGATGATGGTAAAAGAAGCTGTTTTTTTGAGGATATAGAGATAACTGTCGGACAGTACCCTATCTTTTGTCATGAGGGCAAAAAGAAGGAAAGATCCGTCGTCTTCGAGGGCGAGGGGTCAGATGTATGCGCGGGAACGGAGAGAGGAGGGAAGTCAAGGAGGATGTGGAGCCGAGGGGCTGCGCACCCAAGTGCGAGCATGTAATTACTGAGACTCTTCCAATTGATGTGTATGAAGGCGACTTTGTCCATCGAGGAGTGCGCGGGAAATTGTACGTGTGTTTGTGTCGCGATGATTGTCGATATATATTAGAAGCGTGAGCGAGGGAGTCCGGACTGGTTGTGTTTGAGTTCTGGTTGTCGTAGCATGGGGCGGAACAAATCGGTGACACGCCTTTCGCGCGGCATCCCAGGTCCTGAGCCTGGATTCTTACCATAATTCCCACGTTACATGATACTATTTGCATATAATATAGGCTCCAAGCGCGGGGGTCACCGACAAGCCACATTGCCGTGAGAAGATATTGGTGTCGAAGACAAGACAAGCCGCTGCTGCTGCTGCTGCTGCAACCTGGAATCGTTGGGGGTTCCATTAGCCTGGCGTGCGAATTAGCAAGTAATTAGACGGCGGGCGCGAAGGCGTTTCTTCTCAGCATTTTCAGTCGCATGGGATGCAGACGTATTAGTTGCTATTTTGGCTCTGTTGACATCTCCTTGTTCTGTTCGTTCGTTACTACAGCGTCTCAGGGACCCAACTTTCTGTGGATCCTTGGAGGAAAATAACGAAGCGTAGCAATCACCAATATGACTATACAGATCGATGTGTATTACAAATACTCACCTACGTAGCCGCGAGGCCGGGACTTCAGGCCGAGTAATCCACTTTTCTCAAATTCATAACAACGCCACATGGTGGACAAACCGGTCTTGTAATCGCTCTCTAACCAGACCCCTCTGTGTTCAACCAATCCGGTCTTTTCTATTGGTGCCACCAATACTACCCTTTATTTCCTACTACTGTGTAACATAGCTAGTCTATTGATCCCCCTCAACCCCCAACACCACAGAGGCTACGGGACTGTAACGGAAGAGCACCGAACCCCCACAGGAAGCAGAGCGGAGACGAGAGACAGTTTCGATACCCACGAGGCTTTGGTTTTTCTTATGAATCCCCCTCCGACACCAATCTCCACGCACTTAACGGTAGATTCTGCAGCTGCAGCACCTTGGGGCGGATGTAGTATACAAAAGTGACGACGCCGACTATCACGCACAGCATGTTCACCATGTAGTACCCATCGCGTGTCATTTCACAGATGCCGCCGCCGTCGACGCAGCGCTCCTTGTCGACCTGGACAGCACATGAAAAGGCGGTTTCCACCAGGGGCCCCTTGAGCTGGGCTGGGATCAGCTTCTCGGTTGGTGGGTGGCAGGTCGCTTCGGTGAAGTAGTCCACCAGGCGGAGGACGAAGAAGCGCGGGAATGTGCCACCTAGATTACATACACTGTGGAGGGTGGGGGTTGTTCATTGTTAGCATATACGGGATGATTTGAATCATTAGAGTAGTTAGTCAGTCCACTTACGTTGCGAGCAAAGTCATGTAAGTACCGCCAATGGCTGGATCAGCAATTCGAGCATGGAAAGCCGAGACAGCGACGAACATGACGGTATTCGTGAAGGTCGAGAAGACATGCGAGGCAATGACGGTGAGCATATACCAGAACCCTACGCCGCTAGCGGGGAATATCACCACTGTAAACTGAGCAACAAGCGCAGCGACAAGACGACCCACAAAGGCCCAGCACCACAGGCGCATAGGAGTGTAATCTTGAGACCACTTGCCAGCATAATAGCCGATGCCAATCTCGAAGGGGAAGTCGATGAGCACGGTCAGGGCCATGTTCTCCTTGCCAAAACCCTTGTCGAGGAGTTTGAGATTGGTGGCGGCATCGTTGGCTTGGAAGCCGAGTTTAGCGATCAGATGGACTATGATGATGGTCTGGATGTTGCGCAACTTGAGGACACCCCACATGATCTTGTATACATCCCAGACCCCGTCCTCGTTGCGCGTCTTCTCTTCCTTCTTGAATAGAGCTAGACCAATGGTGACGACGATGTAGACCCAGCCCCACAATGTCACGTATCCACCCAAGTTGATCAACCCCGAGTCCAACGGTTGCGATCGGAACCAGCGATTTGCGAAGTCTTTCGAATTAAGGGCGAGAAAGACCGTGTAAGAGAGGAAATGGCCGGCAGTTAGGCCAACAGTCTGGGCGGTAGACGCGTAGGAAATGTTGCCAGGCGTGATGAGTGTCAATGCCCAGCCATCGACAGCAATATCCTGCGTGGCGCACATGAAGACTAGAAAGAACCACCAGCCGGTGAAGTTCCATATTGTGGGGCCACCAGGCTTCCCTGTGTTCGCCATCAAATCCTCAATGTAGGACCCTAGAATTAACATGCCGAACCCAGACAACAGTTGAATAGGGAGAATCCAGCTCTTCCTCCTTCCAACTTTGGGACTCCACAAGGCGTCCACAATCGGGCTCCATAAGAGTTTGAGCGAGTAGGGATAGCCAGCTAAGCTGAAGATCCCGATTTCTCCGTACGATAGATGTTCCTTGAGAAGAAAGGGAACGGACCCGTGCGCCAAGCCGATGGGGATGCCCTGCAAGAAGTAGAGAAGCACGAGCAACCCGAAGTTTTTTTGGTCCTGTAGCGGCAGCTCTAAAAACCCGTGATTGTTCACTGCCGGCGTGCTGTCCACAGGTTTGTCTAGCGAAAACCTCTCGCGATTCATGAGATCCGCTGTAACACCAGCCGAACCCTTCCTCGCCATCTCCCTCCGGCGAGTCTCCGTGAGTTCCATCGCTCCATCGGCCGAACCGTTCTTGTAGCTTGGGGACCTTGACGATTGGTCTCGCCGCGCAGATTTCGGTCCTCGACTCCGGGCGCCCATAGGTGATAGATCTCAGGGGAAGAGGCGGCGGGGGCGGCGGTTGGCGAGTGGAAATTCGCTGCGTGGGCTCAGCAAACTCGGGAAGGCTTTGTGATCGCAACCGTGCTGATTCCAAGAATTCCTGCACAGAACCAAGAGCCAATGGGCAGACAATGTTTGATACAGTACTTATGTTGAATGCGCCGAACGAGAATTGGATGATTGGTGCGCAAAAAACTCTCGTGATCCCTAGCGACTTAGGTCTCACGAACGAACGCCACCAACGTTATTTGGATCGTAGAAAGACGATTGCTACAGGCAAAGAGCTACGGTAAGCTAGAACAACACGCAGCTATCAAGAGAACCTCTTTGTCTGGATTTCGGCGTTGCTCTATTTTAGATACTTGAGTTGATTACTGCCAAACCCATGGGGAGTGCGGCGCGAAAAGCTATCTACCTACCTATTATAAATCGTAGGATTCACTGTCCTCTTCGAGATGACTCGTGCTGAGATACCGTAGGCATGGAAACACCAATGGGGCCAAATGGATTGATCAGCAAGGGCATGGCTGTGAAGTAAAAGACCAGAGCGAAAGAGATTGGCGACGAGAATAGAAAAAGATTAGGTCTTATTTTAGATTCCCTTGGCAGTTGGTTGCAGAAATGTGCCTTTCTGAGGCAGCATGGTTTGAATTCTGGCTGCTCACCACGATGGAAGAGGACAGCGATGCAAGTTACGTTTCGTTTCGCTTCGGAGATATGCTGTGGAAGACCCGGAGTTACTGCAAGAAATGGTGCCTAGAACATGGTAACGTCACTGGTGCAACTGTGTTACGCGACGCGACTTTGTTGGGGTAACAAAGCCTGCTGCCGTAGACATTAATGCACAACCAACCCACTTGATTCAAAATTTCAGTATGGCTTCTCCGGGAGATGTCGCTGGCGATAAATCCACCGCTGAGGCTTTAGATGACGAGATATCCAAATTGAGGGCTCAGGGTACGTTAAAAAGGCCTCAAGATCGTTTCGCGTACTTCAGTAACTGACCTCCAAACAGTCGAATCCCTCAAAAAAGAGCTCAAAATCCAAACCACCACCATCCTAACCGCTGACTCAACCGAGAAACTCATCAAAGAGAAAGAATCCGACAAACGATTAGCCGCCACAACATCCAGAGAGCAGGCGCATCGCCTCGCAAACGAGCGCGCAAAACATCTCGCGCACAAGCAGCAATGTCTCTATCGCGCCGGCGCATCCATCACCTGCTTCAAGATCCAAGACCCGGATCCGCGCGCCGTTGACCAGGGCCATGTCCTCGGCTTGCGCTTCGAGGTCATGTCGCGCAAACAGTTCCTGCGGCCTTACTACGTCATGCTGAACCGGCCTTTCGCTGATGAGAAGTTCCTGCGCATCCATCGGCATACCGTGCCGCCCGTCATACCGCTCGGTGCGCTGGCTGCGCGCTACCTGCCTGAGCCGAAAAAGACAAGGAACTTGGGGGATGGGCAGACACACGACAGCGAAGACCAGGAAACGCAAGATCTGTCCCGTTTCGTCAGAGCACTAAGGCGCGAACTGGTGCGTTATCAAAATCGGGTGACCATGATCCAGGATTTGCGACACGCGGCTGGACTTGGAAGCGCTGCTCGGCAAGAAAACGCCGGTAATGGAGACGATGAGGAAGGAGGAGATGCCGCGGGGCAGATCAACCCCATCGTCGATATTGGGCCCGTTGACGCAGAAAACAAGCAGATCCGGATCGATTGGCGCGATGGACGGATGGGGCGGGTGGTTCTGGACGATGATGGGCGGGCTCTCAAGGCGGCCGTTCATGGCGCCAAGGGGCAAGATCGAGATGTCCTCAGAGAGTTACTAGGGAACCCTCTGCAGGTTGAGAGAGTTGCTGACCTTTTGAAGAGCGTATGAATGCTTTTTGATAGCGACAAATTCAATCATCCTTCTTCCCTTCGGTTTGGGATGCCACTTGCAGACTTGGCACTCTTCTGATTTGTAGTCGCGGAGACTTTCGTAGAACGATTGCAAATTTTGCCTTGTAAAAACCAGGTGCTGGAAATTGAGTCATTCATGACCAGTGATACGAACTCTTATCTACAGCAGAATTGCAGGCGCATGTGTTCATGAATTCAATAACTAACTGCTGAGTTGATCCGAACATAAACCATAGACGACATGCATGATGTTACCATCAATCATTGACGCAAACGAACGTAGAGCAGCGCATTTAGTCAACTTGGACATCATTTAATTTACTAGTACGTTCGAATGGCATGATACATTCACAGGAAAACTCAGATACGTGGGAGCTTTATGTAGTTTTAAATGTGTGTGGTCCATCATTATTGTCCATTACCATAAATACAATTCGCCCCTTCGACGAATTTCTTCATGCTAGTTTCGAAGGCTGTATATCTAAATAAAATTGTTCATCGGTGGTATCTGCAACCCTCCTTTCGTCCGTGCCCAATGCCCGCCGTCTAAGCTGTGAATCAACACGCCTGCCCAACGCTATCCTACAGCGTACGACGTCCCAGCCGGGGGATTAACAAAAAAAAATGAAATGAAACATAAGACCAATGAATCATGCATATTGACAACCACTAAGAACTGAAAATCTCTGTAAACTGGTCGTGGACCCCTTTTGTACAACGGCCAATAGCGTTATCCGTCTTCTACACCTCTTCAAAAATCGGCTTAAACGATGGCGGCCAGCATGGCCGCAACCATCGCACCTCCTGCCAGGCGAGCATTTTGCGCTGAGCCGGCTGTCACCACGGACGAAGGGGAGGAAACCGTTCCTGACGCGGTCGAGTTGGACCCATAACCGGCACCAGCCGATCCTGTGGGATAGATTGTCGATGTCACCGAGGAAGACATGGCCGGGAAGTTGGTTGGGTAGCCAGTCGCTCCAGTCGCTCCAGTCGAGGAACTGGCGCCACCGTTGCTGCCCTCACTCCCAGTCCCGCTTCCGGTTCCGGGGGTGCCACTGCTGCCAGTAGGAGTAGGAATAGGAGCAGGAGCCTCTCCTCCAGAGGGACCAGTCTGAACCGGAACCGGAGGATAGCTGGGTCCACTTTCAGTCGCAGGCGCGACACTGCTACTCTCGCTAGCCGTGACAGGGCAGATGGTGGTGCTGATGGCGACTTCTACGGTGCTGCTTACGGTCTTGTCGGCGGGGCAGTTCGTCACCTCAGGCCCGCACGAGATCACCGTGTTGACAGACGTGGTGTAAATGATGCTCGTGGTGTATCCACTGTTGCCCTTGTCGCCCCATGGTTGCGTTTGCAGAGCACCTGTTCCCTGATTCCCCTGCACAGTGCTAGATTCACAGTCTTCCGAGACGCTGTTGCCGCTGGCGGCGCCATATCCACCCCATCCCCACCCACCCGAAGAAGCGGCCGCAGCCGAGGTGAAAGAGAGAATGGTCGCTGCTGAAGTCCTCATCTTAGCTGTTGGATAGAGTCGTGTGTTTATGTGGATTTGGGTTGAGTTCGAGGTTGGGGATGGTGGAGATGTTGTCTTAAGAATATCGCCAAGCGAGGGAGTTAAATGGGTAGTTATAAAGAGCGGCTAACGATGGTGAAATAGACGCGCGGTAACGAAGGCTGAGGCTGGGGCTTTATTATGCACAGTAATGCTAATGCCAAGTCTTTAGTAGCGTATTAACGAGGATGCCTGTACTCTGGGAACTGTGCTAGAGGCCGCCTACAATATGACATGGAAGGGAGAGATCTTGCAAGAAACTTATATCGAAACGTTGTTCGGCATCTCGGCTTCACCCACCTTGGCCTTGTCTGCGTTGAGCAACGATCCACGGCTACCCATGGAGGAAAACACGAGTGGGGATGAATTAAAGGATGCTATGAGCAGGACCATGGTTCATGCGACCGCCTAAGAGACTGAGCGTCAAAGTCATTAATGTCAATCAGTATTTCATACGGCCAGTCACGAAGGAAATGAGCAAGGGAATGCGTGCCTGTGGTGGCCAACTCGACGTCTACGACCGTAGGTAGCATCACAGTAAAAACCCCGGAAAGATACCTGGCGATGTCGCTGGGTTTTGGCTAGGGTGGACCTGGGAGATTGTGTAAGTGAGCAGATCCAACACTTGATTCGAGCGTTTGGCTGTTGGGCAACGGGAGATCATCGGCCTCTTCGTGGAGAATCTGTGGCTGGTCAGTCAAGCGTATCGGACACCGCCGCCGGGTTGTGTCCGGGGCCCGGGTCGGGCACGGTGATTCGTTGGTGCTACTTCCGGGATATGTAACCACAGGCGGGATCTTCAGGGGGGCCATGCGAGGAAACAGCCAAATTTTAGCGGTATCTCGTTGTTTCGTCACCCTGTTTTGTCTTACCACAGTACAGTACATTCAGGCTTGCATGGCGTGTTTGGTTTCTCGATTCCTCGGTACCGGGACATTCGGAATGTTGGAACGCTGCCACGCCAGAACGCTGCAGCTTTTCAATGCCACCTCCGATACCGAAAGGACTCTCAACCATGCTATGTACCTATTTCCAAAAGTATCGTGACCTAAATTAGACATCTTATACAGATAGCTCCGCGCCAGAGCCTATTCATAGACAGGCAATTGCGGACAAGTTGGATTACAGACGAGAACGCATGAACTGGCGACAAAGAGAGCACACTAATGAAGAAGAAAAGAACTTGTGTTGGGTGCAACTTTTCATCTACATCAAGCATCAAACATTGAAGGTTCCTTGCAATTCATTGACGCGGCCAATCAGCCAGCATGCGACCAGGAGACATCACGGTCACGTCCACAACATCGCTATCGCCTTAATTCGAATCCATCCATTTTGATCGGCCCCACCCTGTTTCAAGTTGACGATTGGCGCTCAGCCTCTGGACCCCATGAAGGCGTTTGTCCGCTGGTCCCTGCAACCCTTTGCTTCCGCGCGTCGAAATGCCCAGTGAGGATCAGCGACTGTTTATGTCAGTGCGTCAGTCACAGCATGTCCATGTCTGAGCGTTGACAGCAAAAAAAGTTTCAAAGTGATGTCACCCAACACTCCTGTGGAACATCCAGGTGCCGGCTACTGTGGTAGCTTGGGGGCAGTTTTCCGCTGATGGGGCGATTACACAGTGAGTCCGCTTTATTTGAATGCCAGACGTCACTCGCCAGCGTGTGCGCTACGTCAATTACTATGGTAATAGTGATCGTCTGAATATCATGATGTGTGATACCGAGTTTCTAAACGCCATCTCACCTTTCATGATGATTACTTGGAGGGATCTCTGCGAAGAAGGATTCCGTTCGGGTCCTGTTCGTACCTGGACGCCCTCACTGCCAGTATTTCCGACATCATGGAGTTTGGCCAAATATGCAACACCAACACAAGGAGGTCTCCCTCAAAGTTCGCCATGTCGGCAGCAAATCTCCGTTGAGTCTCCGTGAATACCAGACGCAAGGGGCATGGAATAGGAGGACCAGGCATCAAGCCCGCCACCGCCCTCCTGGTGGGAAACCTCGGTGCAAAGTAGGCTGCCTCCAGGTGAAGCTTTTTATTTATTTATTACTCTAAGTGGAGCGATGCTCCCCTATCGAACCTCTGCTCGTTTTCCAGGTGAAGCAAATCCGCCCTCGAGTAGAATATTCGTAACTTCTATAACTTAGAATATTGATTAAAAATCCAGACACAATGAGATATTCATGATACTCGCACAGATTACTTGTTAATTCTACAGAAAACACTCCACATGATATGTTCTGTCAATGCCACCAGTAGGAATTACCCCTTGCGCAGGGACAACAAGCGCATACTCCGCCACAGGCAAGCTCCAGAAGATGCTTGCCGTAGTGGAGCCCTCAATGATCAAAATATCGCATTACGTTTTTACACCAACGGGTTCAACATACAGAACTCACAAATTTCTGACGTATGTTGGATGAGCATATCAAGTGCTTTAATATTTAAGTTCGTGTTCTATTACCTCCCAAGACTCGAGTATCAACTATGCCCAGGCAATCCCGCCGACATCGCGGCACATGAGGCTCGACAGCACTTCCCAAACACTTTGGGGGCAAGGGGTAGAGCACAGCAAAAAGCATATTTTCTCGTTAAGATTATGTTACAATGCGGGCTTATAAATAAATACAGGTTAGAGCTTCTGGTCGGAACTCGGAGATCCGTCTAGACCTGAGGCTTCCGAACTTAAGAGTATCGTGGGGATACAATCTCCATCGTGGGGGTTATCAACCGGGCAGGTCAAGACCATATCAAGGATCGTTTTCATTGCAATCTGCAAGATCACGGTGTTCAAGATCAGCTTTCCCCTAATGAACCTGTTTGTTAAATTGCGCAACATGCCTTTCAATGTTAACGCCACAGTAGTTCTGCTTGATATTTCACTTCATGGGTCAAGTATCCGCATGCCACAGGCACTGGGAGGCTTCCGTTTGCCATGCCAAAATATCCAAGCCCAAACAGAGAACTACCCGTATGTCCATGATTGAAAGCAAGTAGAGAGAGGAGGCTCTCATACGTGCTGCCAATGCCATATCTTCTCATCAAGCCAGAGAAGGATCGATATTTGCCGGCTTCTTGATTTCTATGAGAAGGTCCTCGTACTCCTCTTGTAGCTTGGATATCCCTCCTAATAGGTAGTTTCGTGTGCTGTGGTATTGAAGGCTTAAGTCATGCGCTCTTCGTGTAAGGCGGAAAGAAGCTTGATCGTACCTTCAACGAAAAGATCCTTACACCCCGGTATAGAAAGCCGTAAGCCTTCGCTGTGGAGAACACCCGATGGCTCACAAGACATCACTAGCATACGGTAACGTACTCAGCGAGACGGCCAGCCCCTATCTCCCATGTTTACCGGGCTGAAGAGTTGAGATTGGAGGTGGCTACGTTGCGTAATGGACTTTTGTTGTTTACGATCGTAGCCACGATGCGGCAATGTCATCCTTGTTATGTCAGAGCTCTGTACTGTGCCACAAAATATCCGTCAAGTCCGACCTTTGCAATGGCTCCTGATGTGAAGGTGCTGGTATGGCGGAGGAGAAGAAAGCACGATACTTGCTGCTCCCATCATGATGTAGTCGTCATGATGTTCTTTGCCCGTCGAGACAGGGATAGAGCAGTTCAAGCTGGCCCTTGGTTGCTGTCGGGACTACGGATAGGATAGCGAAAAAGAAGAGCGATCTCCTCACCACCGTACATTGCTGTTGGCAAGAATTATCTCTCATCCTTTTAACCTACATTCTGATAGTGTAGTATCCGGAAAGCGTTGATTTCGCAGCATGTACGTACGTACAGGCCAAATGCGTTGAATATATGAAGATGGATAGGCTAGCTGATTTACGATTTGAAGCAGGTGTCACCCCTTCATGAGTCCCACATGAAGTAACATACTATACCCTTCACAGCGTCAGCTGTGTGAATTACTCAGATAGCATCACCCAGCCTTCGATGTTGGTTTGGAGGGATCGTTTTTCTTGAATCCTGTGAGCGACATGCAGTAATTTACCTGCTTGGGTATTCAATGTAGTCGCCACGGTGATAACATTCACAAACAGGATATGATAAGTTATGCGAGTTCGTCCTTCGTTCATCTTCCAGATATGTTTTGGATCGCGCCTGCGTTGCACAGCACAGTTGAAGACTCTGTATCCGTGACTGTCTCGAGGTTTGCCTCCACGCCATCACCCAGATCTTGCGCTCCGACTTTCTATACTCCATGGGGATGCCAATCTTCTTCCCGGAAGATTCTATCTATGCATAATTATGTTAGAGCACAATACAGAAATCTGTCAACCGGCAGCTATTGTAGCCGCAACTATCAGTCAAAATCAAGGTTGCTGTCGCGATAACATGCCCCAACCACGTATGTAATCGCTTCTGGAAAGCTCATGATGTGACCAGTCTTCTATCCTAGCGGATTCACGCTTAGTCAAGACTTGCTCATATACTAACCGCTAGGACGACTAATACCCTTACAAGACCCAAAGGGTTTGATTCATGAGGTAGGCAGCACTAGTCCGAGGGATGCGGCTCTCTTGTTTCAAGCCGCCTCTAATGACACCAAGCAAGTGGTGAGGCTGTTACGTGGGCGCTTTAAGGACCGAATGGTCTTTAAGTACCGGTAAGTCAAACGCAGGTATAGATCCTAACGGGTAATAATAGCTGTGAAGCGGCAGCGTCGCATATGAAAGGATTCTTTTTCCGTTGTTGTGGCTTGCACTCCTTGGATCGATAGTTTGCTGGTCTTTGGTTTGTATGGCTAGTTGAGATCTGCGCCCTTTACCTCTCTCTCTTCCTGACTATCTCCCATGGGTACTCCTTCCACCCCTCATCAATTTTCTCCATACCCTGAATCTCACCACGTGTCGAGGCACCGGCCGGTTGATTATGTCAATCATGCGGTCGTCGCTCCATGTCCACGGCCATATATCACTCTCATTGTATAAAATGCGTGGAGAGTTGCCCTTTGGTCGTCTGATCCTGCTTCGGCGAAATTCCATTTGACCTGTCGCAGCCTGTTCCTAACCCTCTCCACTCCGCTTCCTCTCCCCTAATTCTTGGCCTCGCTTGTTTTTCGGCATCTCCCTGAATTTCTCCTTCCTTCTTGCCTGTGATCTTCAAAGGGTTGCGCATGTTGGGTTTCGTGTTGACTGTCTTTGTACCCTTTGATGGCGTTGTGGAGGGTGGCAATGTTTTTTGTGTGCTGATCGGATGGGATTTCGCTTTAGTCCTTGGGTTGGTACTGGCGTGATAGGGTCTACTAGTTGTGCTCCAGATGTTGGCGTGAAGGGATTGAATGGTTTTCTCACCCTTCCTCCGATTTGGTTATCTGTCAGATTGATGACTGCCGCTGCTTGTGCAAACTTTCGCTGCCATTCAATGACGTCGCTATCCGTTCCTGTTGGCAATTCTGACTCTTCTCGGAATATGATGAAGTGTAGCATAAATTGTAGGTATGTGAGCATTGCAACTGCATTGAATAGACGGTGATCTAGAAGAAGAAGACAGCCAGCTACATCAGAGTAGACCCTTTTACCATCCTCCAATATCACGGTTCCTCCCACACATCCTCCAGGCATCCTTTGACGCATTTCCAAAGGTACTAATTAGCTGCGACACGTAGAGACGTAGATACACCCATTCTACGTCGAAGAGAGCGCACGCTTATCCGAAAGGGAGAAGAGTCAGACGAACTGCTACGTCCAAGTGAGATTCTGCAATCTAGAAGCATATCCAAGTCAATCCCACAATATATCTGCTGCAATTTCTAGGTGAGACTCCTTCATTACTTTTCCAGGTAGCCCAGTTCTACCAAACCCGACTCGACCGTAGAGGGTTCGGTACAGGACGCCGTTCGAGAACTAGAACATGAGGTTCTGTACCTGGAATCAAACTGGCTTCACCTCTTCTAGCGACCTGCTTGTGAGAGTATTGCCACCCAAACAGGATGGGTTTACAGAGGGTTAAACTCTGGCCTTTTCTTAAAAGAAAAAGGTGCCCGCAAATCTCTTGGGTGTCTGCACATGATCCATACGTTAATCGCAGCCATCCCCCCAGCATAGAAAAATAGCTAACCACGATGATAACACGCGAAAACCACAACGTACCTAGTCTCGACGATAGAAAGCATGGCGTGGTTTCCCCCAACCGAGGCGCCTCAGCTACACCCAATTATTGATCCATCCTTTCAAGAGCTTCTGAAAGGCTTCGCCTACTTCTGCTGCCCCTCCTTCACCGATTCCTCTCCCAGAACCTTACTGGCAGCCATGAATCTGCAACTCAGCACAGCATCGAAACGTTAGCAAGTGAGTCGGAAGAAGTGGAAAAGGGGGGGAGGGGACCCGTACAAACCACCATGCCATGTTCCTAACCCCCGCATGGCCTCGGCCTGCACCGCCGTCATGCGCATCAGGTTCTCCGTGTCGGCTAGGTTAGACGACAATTGCGCTAGCTGGGTGTGGAGATTGGCCTGTTTTGTTGTGTTTTATACTGTTAATTGACGGGACAACCTCTTTTTTGCGGGCAATGCGAGGAATAGCTCGTCCCCCCCTAACTTTTTCATGCCTTCACTCTTCCGAATGGCTGTCTCAGTGATCCGGTGAATCCTGATATACATGCGAATACACACCGACGCGAACGTCAAGAAACATGTGAGAGAAAATAGATAGGCAAAGAAAGCAGGATCGTTCCGTCTATGCACCGCTCCACGAAGCACCCAAACCAAGTCGGCTACCATCGTTACATATCAAAACCCCCCATAAATGCGAAAAAGAGTAGAAGAAAGAAAGAAGGTATTCAAAACCTACAAGCTGTCTAGCCTTTGTCGTGCTACCCGACACCGACCCCGAACCAGGCCCGGATCTATACCCGGGGGGCGCCATGGATGGCCTCGTCGTGTTTCCTCCGCCCACCAACCGATCGGTGTTGAAATTTCTTGTCGCCATGGCGAGATCCGGACAATTGGTTAACTGGAGAACATCCGCAAAAGGACAAGCGAATCAGCACGCTCCCTTAATTTTTAAGAAATTATGTTTTGGAATGTTTGTTGACCTCTCTGTTTGCACACTGGGAGGGTGCGGGTAGGACTGTAAACAGAGGCATGACATGTTAAGTGGTTGAGCGACCCAGCGAGTTCAAGATAGAGCAGGTACGGTACAGCGGGTTACGGTGCTGCACCAGAAGAACGGATCAGGGGATTCCTGGATTTTCGCACCCAATGGAATATCCCGAGTGGATTAAGCCTCCCTTCCATTGCACAAAAAGATCAACAGACATATACTGTACTGTACACATTACTTATGGCTGGAAGCCGAATTAGGATCTGGAATGGGCGCAGTAGCGTGCAGATAGCCTGAGCAATCACAGGAGAAACAACTCTCGATCAGTGTAGCATGAGCAAAAGCTGACGCCTTGCCAGCAAAGCCACGATAAAATGGCAATAATCGCCGGGAGGAACACAAGAACCGGGGGAGTCAAGAATTCAGCACTGTCGTGACTCGCGGAAATCCTTGTCGCCACAGTTGAGCACAAAATCTTTGGTCACACGCCGACTTATTCATCCAAGGCGCCCATCATCCATATAGCATAAGCAATATGGAAAAGACATGGGTTCCTTCCTTTACACCTGCGCAGTCACGCAAGCGCCTCTACATTTAAACCACTTCGAGACAGCAGCAACCTGAGATATGCTGTATTAGTCACTAAAACATCTGTGTTTCCCTGTCCGAAAATGCGATTTTCATTATGCCACAATCCTAAGTACCGCTGGTCCATCCTTACCCATACGGGGCCCTTCTCTCGGTGGTCCATCACCTTCATGGGGCTGCTTCTATCGTCCTTCTGATGGTCCTTGTTGCCTTTTCTCATCCGGTGTCCCCCACTCCTACCGTCATTATACTTCTGCAAGCCCTGGTTATCTGAACAACAGATCCACTCATCCGTTGTCCACCACATCAAGTATACCTGGCAGTTTGAAGATATTACAACTGAACCAGAATGAAGATATAAGAACAAAAAGAAACGTTTGGCACGAGCATTCGGCCGTGCTCATGAGGCTAGTAACGCTGAGCACGACCAGTGACAGCAGACCAATGCCCAGACTCTTCCTGCGGCTAAGGAAAATTCACATCTAACCCTCATGAACCCTGCCCCTAAGAGAGCCCTGCGTTCCAGTCCCTGATCTATGACCATAAAAGACACCCCATCCTTCTTCATCCTAAACTCCTTGCGCAATGTCCGAATCAATTCAAACTGGAGACACGAGGTGGCACAACGGCCTGATGCGAGCGCTTTCCCATGTGAATCGTGACCAAGATTTGTGTGCACTACTTGGTCTTCACCTGTCGGGTCTGCGCACCATTTGCCCCTGACAACGAAGTTCCAGGCGGGGGGCTATCATACGTGGAGCGTTGATACAAGACATTGGTTTTCAATCGCCATCTCCAAGGGACCGAGCTTTTCAGATGAGAAAGCGCGAAGCGGAGGACCATG
>JAOYMO020013574.1:0-15179 GCA_025802455.2 Iodosphaeria phyllophila | reverse complement strand
AGGTTGGGAAACGAGCGTAGCACCCAAGCTATGCCTGAATACGCGCAATCCTCCGTCGCCCCCTTCACCAACGATGTAAACGCGGGCAACCCTGATGGGGCTAACCCCGAAGCGGAAGAGAACGAGGAGGGGACGGTCTACAGCGACCCGGATTCCGAGGGTGAACCGGCGATCATGATTTCACAGGGGCAAGCGGATGCGGCAGGGCTTACCGGAGCGATGCCAGGGGATACGTTTACCCTGAAGATGACGGTCGCCAGTCAGGCAGACGACGGATGGAATATCCAGTTGATGCCGGGAAGCGCGGTGAAGGATGAAGGGCCTTCGATGGATGATTCACAGATGCCCTCTGAGATGCCGGGGAATTCGTCTGTCAAGAGTCCGGCAGACCTTGGGATGAGCCCGATGATTGGCAACACGTAGGCCCTATGGATGAGCCGCTTAAACCGGGAGACAAAGTGCGGGTTGAGTTGGAAGTGGTGAAGGTTCAGGAGAACTCGACTGTCATTTGCAAGCTCGCGGATGGGCGGCACCTCGTTTTGAAACCTGAACAGATTATCAGACCATGAACCCTGAAGATTCCGCATCCAAAGTTACCCTCGCGATTGACCCCGTGATGGGCGCTCCGATCAATCCACTCACTGGAGAACCGCCCAAGATTCTCTCTGGCAAGGTGAACATGGCCACCTTGTTTCACCCCGGCATCGGCTCCATTAAGGGACCAGCCAGCTTCAATGCACAGTTTCGAGTCGGACAGGGCGTCATCTTCTCTATGGGACAAGGAACCTACAAGTTCGCCTTCGTCCGCGCTGTTATCTTCACCTCATGCAAGGTGCGATACTCTCTGTGGATTCCCTCTATGGAGTCCACACTTCACAACGTCGATTCGGTATTCGTTGAGCCCGATCCCGAACCCAAGTTCAAGGACTTCGGGGAAGATAACTACTCGTAACCAATGACGCGCAAATCCTTCATCATCATTCTCGCTGGGGCGACCGCTGCTCTAGGTGCTTCCATTATCCCGCGCGGAAAGACGATTGAGCCGCCCAAGAATTGGACAATCAGAACCAATCTAACTTACGATGTTGATACCAATATCGGCTCTACGAATGTCCAAGGGTGGAGAGATCATTCTACGGTATATGACGTGACAAAGTCCGGCACTGACCCCGAAGTAATTAGGGCAATGGAGCAAGAATGCCTTGCGTGGATTAAATACGGCGGCGGCGAAAGACTATTCATCAATCAAACCTGACCTATGCCATCCTCTCCAATGCTTCCACGTATGCCAATGGCGGCTGCTGCTCAAGAAGTCTCAGGCCCCGACGCCTCACTTCCTCCACTTTCAATGCCACCACCAATGGCACCTCAAGGTGCGACTCCTCCAGTCGGGGGGCCTCCACCTATGCCTCCAGCGCCTGCAAGCCCTACAGTGCCTTACCAGACGCGGCAACAGCCTGACGGGAGCGTGATCGGATTCATCCCATCTCCTGATGGCGACCCCGCAAAGGAAGTCATCATCGGCGTTCATCCGGCGATGAAGGTGCCAAAGGCGCTACAGCCTCCAACGCCACAGCCCGGCCAGATGCCGAGCACGATGGTACCCGCTCCGATGACTCAGGGGATGTAACCATGAGTTCTCCGCTCGTTGATTTTGCCGTAAAAAGCAAAACTCCACACCTTGATGCGTATGGGCACACAGGGGTGACGTTGACTCAATTCATGCTTTGGGTTGAATCCTTCGTATTGCTCCATGAAACGCCCGCGATGTATTGTGGACTTTGGGCGCACGCTGCAATCTGGAACCTGACTCACTACCACACCCATGGATGGTATTTCGACCTAAAGGAGCCAGAGCTTTTGAGGACGGGATACGGCGCGATCAAGTTACATCTCAATAAGCAGATGGAACCGGGGAGCATCAGGGTTCTCGGGGACTTCCTTGGTGAACCCATCGCAACCGCTGAAAACCTTCAGGTCATTCTTCACTAATGAGCACACGCGGCAACGCTCCAGACATCTACGTTCTCACCTATCCAGGTGATCCGACGAACGCGCTGGTATCCTCGTTTAATCCTCCACTTGGGGCACTCGTGATCGACTCCCTTACCGGAGACTGGTATCGCAAGACCTCGGGATACAACGATAACAGCGGCTACATCCGAACGACCATTGCCGAATCATTGGACATTCCGGCTTTTGCCAGCTTCTCGCTTGTTGGGAGCAACTGGGAATCTACGGTTCCCATCAAGGCCCCGAGCTACATCGCTGGGAGCACCGCTGGCGTGACTCAGAATGTGGAGCTTGATGGCATCGGCATATTCCACTTTGTCGGGGGCATCTTTACTCAGTTTGAATCACTCTAAACCTCTATGCCCACCTCTTACGTCAACACTGGAATCGGCAACGGCGGAGTAGGCGCAAGCACTGTCAGCCTCGCGGTAGTATTTGACTTCCTTGCCGGACAGAATGGGCAATCGGTCAACAGCGAGCTTTTCAATGCGAACAGCCCTTGCACGGTTCAGTCGATCAACCTTGTGACCGGCAACAACGCGATCAGTGCCACGACGTGCCCAGCCATTGCGCAGGCAGCAGGGGTATTCATCATTCCTCCGCCGACGAATGGATCCACGCTTTCTCTGAAGAAGGTCAACGCTGACACAGGAATCCCAATCGCATGGGCTCCGAATCCTACTTGTGCGCCGACCTTCCTTGCACTGGCCAATCCTCCGCTCGATTCGTTCGTCATCAATGCGAGCAGCAGCGTGACCGGCCTTCTCTTGGTCTGGGTGTAGATCGTGGATTAAGTTTGCCGTAAAAAGCAAACGATGGGATAGAGGGACACCCAACATGAGAACCGTTTTCCTCAGTAAGCTCACCTCTCAACCCTCAATACTCGTGAAGGAGGGCGCATAATATGGACGGGAACATCGCCGCGAGGTTGGACGCGAGGGAGCGAAATCCGCACTATGATGCTCGCTTTGCCAACGAGATTGCGACCACGGGAAGGCAGTATTTGGAAGCCGGTATCCGTGTAGTCAACAACTACGTTGCGGACTTCGACGCCGCTAGTGACATAACGGATATGCTGATGCCCGTGGAGGACGCCACGGCCTTCGCGAAAGTAGATCGAAACGCCGCGCTGAACTTCCGGCATCCCGCAGCCTTCACACAGATGCACGTCCTGACGACGTTCATCTCGCAGATTCTCTTCGGAGGCCAACAGAGCCGCAGTGTCGAAGCACAGGGCGAAGATGACGCGGACAAAGCAGACGACGTGAACGCGTTGCTGGCTTGGAATGATGACAAGATCAAGCTCTACACTCAGGGCTGGCTATGGGTCTGGAACGCCATCGTCTACAATCGCGGTATCTGGTTTGAGGATGCAGGCCAGGATGTGGAAGTCGTTCGCGAACCCGTGGAGGAGGATGACATCAGCAAGCCGAAGGTTCCGCTGCTCACCACCAAGGGCGTTCCAATCATCAGGAAGGGCGTCCCCGTGCTGGTCTACCAGAAGAAACAGCGGATGCGGAACAAGCGGAGCCGTAGCGGGTTCTACAACCGTCTGACGCTGGTCAGCCCTTATGACTTCATCTGCGACCCGGCAATGCCCTTTGTGCGCTTTCAAGAGAGCCGATACGCGGGACATCGGGTGTGGATTCCCTGGCACGAATTAAAGCGCCGGTCAGAACTCGAACCGACCGATGACGATTACGTTCTCCCTCATGTGGTGTTGAAGATCAAGAACGCGGGGATTAATGCGGTTACCCCGAGCCCTCTTGGTGGCACAACCGGGTTGAATAGCAGCCGGACATATTACGAGCGGACAATTCGAGGAGGCGGCATCGTTGCTGGTGGTATCGGAGGTAACGGCGTAGGCGGAGCCACTGGCGTTGACGGGGTGAACAAGCAGGATGGCGGAACCGTCGAATGCTTTGTCCTGACGATCCGAGCCAAGCCGAAGATGTTGAAGATGTATGAGGACGACGAGTTTGAACTCATTCGGATGCTCGTCACCTCCTCGGGAGACGTGCTCTCGCTGAACACCCAGCCGAACAAGCACGATGAATTCCCTTACTGCGTAGCCGAGTCGATTCCGAACGGGATAAAGCAGTTCTCTCCCGGTTGGGCGCTCAAGGCAAAACCCGTTCAAGACCACATTGACGCGCTGAACATCACGCACACGAAGGCACAGGCGCGGATGGGGAATATCATGCTCGTAGATCAGGCGAAGTGCGATGTCTCCAACCTGCTTTCGCCGGACAAGAACGGCCTGCTCATCACTCGCACCGCAGAGGGCAAAGGCGTTCCCGTTGACGATTGCGTCTCTCAACTCAAGGTGGAGGACACAACCGCGAACTACCCCGAAGAAATGGCAATGTGGACGGACATCCTAGAAACGATGACCGGAGCCAACAGCTACACTCAAGGTCAGACGGAAGACCCGAACCAGACGTTGGGGCAATTCGATGCGACTCGGCAGATGGCGACCGGGCGTATCTCTTCGTTGGCGCGCATTCTTTCGGAGACTGGCTTGGTGCCACAAACGCGCCGGTTCGTCATGAGCTTGCAGCAGTTCTGTTCAGACGAGCAGATGATCCGAATTATCGGCAACGACTCCAAAGAATACGACCCGACCAAGCCGCGTCCAAAATACAAGGTCATCAAGAAAACGAACATCCAAGGCTCATTCGACGTTGTCGGGCACGATGGGAGCCTGCCGGGAGCCGATGCTAAAGTGGTGGCCGCTGCCGCTCGCACAATCGAAGCCTACGCGGCGAATCCTCAGTTGGCCCAAGCCTTCAACATCACGCAGCCTGGAGCCATAGACATCACGAAACTCCTCTACGACTTACTGAGGAAGTCCGGCCTGCCCGTGGACAAATACGCCGTCTCGATTGAAGAAGCGAAACGCAACCAACTCGCAGCCCAGCAAGCTCAAGGCATCTTCCCACCACAAGGGGGCCAGCAACCACCTCCAGCGGGCGCAGCAGCCCCGGTAACACCTCCACCGCCTACATTGACCCCCGGAGGCGCTGTGTCCATTCCTACGGCTTCTGAAGTGCCACCGTTGCCTCCTGCTACGCCTCCGCAGCTTACAGGCGTGACGAGTTAGTGACAGTCCGTCCCGATATGGGGATTCCCATATCGCTCAATATTTAAGTTTGGGAGGCGTTTTCCCCGTCGCTAAATTGTAGTAACGAGTATCGAGAGAGCTAGGAGGCGGTCTGTGTTTCTTTCGCGCTTCCTGCCATTTCTCGAAGCGGTCTTGAGCCCACGTCTTCACACCCTTGCGCGCTTCTTTCTTTTCCTCCCAACTGCGCTTCTTCTCTTCAGCCGTCTTTTTGTTCTTCTTCTTTTTGCGAATGGGTGTTTGAGGCTGTGGATCGGCCCTGGTCACGAATACTCCCTGTAGCGCATTGCGGGTTGCGATCCTCAACTTATCTGACTCGCCATCCCGAGTGAGATGCCCGCTCTTTACCAGCGATTCCGCCAGCTTGTGGCAATTCCTACAGAGCGCCATTAAATCAGATAAAGGCTCAGCGAAGATGCGGGCATAGGTCAGGTGATGGGCTTGCAACCTTCCTCCTTCATGGCACCCTTCGCACTTCTTTCCAGCACGTAGGAAGCATCCAATGCGCCGCTGGTTCCATTGGTCTGATTGAAGGTAGGCAGAATATCTAGCGTCCATAATTAGGTTGAGGTTGAGGATTAGGAAATGCAGCGCCGCTGCTCCTTCCCCCATCTTCCGATGGTGAAAGCCATGCTTTCCCTTGTTCAGTAGAAAAAGAGAAAGATTCAGCGGTTCGTCCTTCCGATGGAGCCAAGCACAAGCCTTCTCCTTCCACTTGGGCTTTTTAAATCACCGGGAAGTTGCGGTGACATCATTGCCATTGTGGTCTAACTTCATCCGAGAGGAATTGCACCCCTCTTCACCGGGTTGGAAAGCATGGGAAAGCAGAGCCCGGACACGAATTACTGCCAAGAATGACGCCTCTCTTGGTGGCTGATCGTGGACTGTCGCGCCGCGAGTTAGAGCGGTTCGAGTGAAGAAGCGTTAAGGGCCGGAGTGAGAGCCAAAAGGGCAATGACCGGAAGAAAAACACCGCTCCGGGTATCACTCCAGAGCGGGACCGGATGAACTCTCCGGTAGAGATTTGGCTCGGCCTTTCGGCTGTCTGCCAAAGTGTGAAAACGCTGTTCTTAAGTGATACCCTACGAACGCGCTGAAGATGCGGCTATACCGCTGGCTTCGCAACTGAAAACTTTGAATTGAGCGCGGCGAGGATTTTCACCCCACTTGGCGAATCGTGGTATGTCGGCTCCCGTTGGTAATTACTCCAAAAGGAAGGCGGTTATAATCCCGCGCTTCGCAACCCGTCAGGAATAACCCTGACTGCTTTCCGTTTCGGTCTTCGCGCTCAATTCAAAGCTCTCTAAATCCTGAGTTGAGCAGGCGAAGAACACTTGGGAATGCACTCTTAACCCTTACTTCACGTATCCGATTCGGGGCTCTGGGCTGTAAGCCTATCCTCGTAAACCATAGCACCAAGGTTGCTCCCCAACGATTCCGCGTTGCATTGGCGCGGTTGCTTCATTCAGCGTTTTGTTTCTAGCTACATCAGGGAATCCGTGTGCAAGGTAGCGATTTTCATGGGACTGGCCCGTCAACGTCCTTGTCGGAACTGCTCAACTCAAAACTCAAAGAACTGCCGCACCATTCGGTAACTCCCGAACAAACGCAAGCGCCAATTTGCTTTTTACGGCAAAAGTAGTGCGTGACATTCTTCGGGAAGTCACGAATGGTCAGGAACCATGAAGCCGCCGAAACGATCTATACGACGCCACCACTCAGAACGGCTAAAGAAGAAACGAGCGAGAGAGATTCGCCAAGATGATGCGCCATTCGACCGCGCCTTCGGAATCCCAAACTCGCAACCGTCTGCGAAGCGCGTAGGAATCCGCCTACACACCGCCTGCACTTGTTCTTGCAAGATGTGCCGCAATCCCCGTTGGATTCAAGGGCCAACGATTCAAGAACGCCGCGCCGCCTGACCAATGTCATTCCTCATCAACAACGGAGAAAAGCAACCCGACCCTCACGCCCTGGAACTCGTGCAATACCGAGTGCTCGGAAAACCGTATTCGGCTTGGAGACGCATCGTGACTGAAGCCACTGGTGAAAGCGACACGCTCTTTCGCATGGCGTTGCTGAAATACGGGATCAAGGTGGAAGGCGACGGCGATCCGGTTTTATACGTGAGCCAAGATACGGCGCAAATGCGAGAGTTGAAGGAACAGGGCATCCACAACCCCACATGGCTACAGTTGCTCCTCAGTGCCCGTGCGCTGGCCTTGAGCGAGGCAGGAGTCATGGAGCAGATGGACGCTTGGCTCGAAGAGAACCGCGTAAAGCCAGAATGAATAGCCGTTACCCAAACTACTACATCGGAGAGAACGAGAAGGAAGCTTGCGTCGTCAATCTATCGTATGGACCGCTTCTGGTTTCCAGTAATGGGATCAAGCCGGGACGCGGCAACCCAGCGACCTTTTTCCTAATGATGGGCGGAACCTTTGTGACCACTCGGTGGAAGAAAATACGTGTCACGCGATGGAGGCGACCGCCCGCTGCGTTTGCCGCAAAAAGCAAATGACCCCACGGTATAACCAGAAAGCCGCTCTGTGCGTCTTGGCGTTCGTTATTTTGGCCGTAGTGACCCGCATTCTGCGAGAATGGCCATGACCCCCAAGCAAGCAGCCAAGCGCCGATGGAAGGCCACACGAGACGCCAGAGCCCAGCGCATCCGCGACTACCGAGCCTCTACCACGCGCATCTTCACCCCGTTCGGAGTCGCTACCTTTTGGTGTCACCCGCTCTTTCGCAATGCCTGAGAAAACCCTAGACCAAAGCGCATCCGAAAAGCTCGGAATCCACCCCGAACAGGTGGCAATCTACCGTGACCAATGGGAGCAGAACCCGCAAAGCTCGATCATCCGAACGCTCTACTGGCTGAAGCTGGAAACCCTACGTCAAGAGAAGTTGACGAAGCTCCGCAACTGCGAACCGGAAGATTTAAAGACCTTGCAAGGGGCGTTAGACGCGCTAGACGTGGCCATGTCGATCCTCGCCACGAGGATTGTCACTTAACCACAAATGCACTCCACAGACGCCACAAAAGCGATGAATGTGGACGCGACAGAGTAAATCACCACAAATTCACCACGCTTCCACTCCATGCACCGCCATAACCGCTTCCCCATCTTCTTCGCCCCGGACACCGCAGAGACCATCAGCGCCGGAACAATCGACATCCCCGTAGTTCCAGCCCACCAAGGTCCAGTCGTCACCGAGGTAAACCTTGGAGAACCCTCCGCAGGCGACTCCGCAGCCGTCCGCGCACTGGAACCCAAAGCGAAAGGCAACGCGAACTCTCGCAGCCCCGCAGACCTCGGGATGGAGAGCACCGAGGATTCCGCCGCTCGTGCTGGATTGATGAAAGACCGCGTGCGTGACCCCGCGTCCGGTAAATTCGTGAAATCCGATGGAACAACCGTCGAACCGCCAAAGAAGCCCGTAGCAGCCAAGCCAACGACAACACCAGCAAAGCCGCCCGTCACGACTCAGAAGCCCGTAGCGACCCCAGCCAAGCCCGCGCCGACCCTCGCCACGAAGTTCAAGATCGGAGACCAAGAAAAGACCCCCGAAGAATGGGCCGCACACTTTGCCGACTTGGAGAAGAAAGCCAACGCACCGGCACTACCGAAAGAGCCAGAACCAACGCCAGTCGCAGAACTCACTCCCGAACAGCAGGCAGCGGCACAAAAGGAACGGGAAACGAACTTCATCACCAGCGCGGCCAAGAACTACACGATGTCACCGGAGGACTTGGACGTGATCCTCGTCGGAGGCCCGCAAGCCGTTCAGAAGGTCGCAGAACTCCATGCGAAGTCTGAGATGCGCTCCCGCCAGTTCACCGCCGACACCGTTCAGAAAATGTGGGACCAGATCGAAGAACGCTTCGGAACCCTCGGCCCGGTCATGGAGAGTCACCAGCGAGTCTCCCAACTCATGGAGGATACCCAATTCCTGAACAGCAACGCAGACATCAAAGACCACCCCAAAGGACTCGAAACCTTCCACAAGGTCCGAGACGAGATGCGCAACACCGCCGCCGCCATCGAAAAGAAAGTCGAAGCCAAGACCGCCACAGGCCGCGAACACGGCTGGCTACTACAATACCGAGACACCCCCAAGGAAGAACTCGACTCGACAATCGCGCAATACACCCGAGATGAACTCTCGAAGCTCGCACCAGTCACGCCAGCCCCATCCTCGCCACCACAGCTCAAGGTTGTTCAAGCACCGATCAACGAACGCCCATTGAGCAGCGACCGACCAGGGTCCATCGGAAGCCCCCGTAGCGAGACGCCAGAGCAACGCCTTGTCCGCGAAGTGAACAGCAGCAAGGGCTACTAGCGCCGGACATTTGCCGTAAAAAGCAAAACTCACCATGAACAACGAATCAGGATGGATAGGCGTCGATCTCGACGGAACCTTGGCGAACTACGACGGCTGGATTGGAACTGCCCACATTGGAGAGCCAATCCCCGCGATGCTCGCACGAGTGAAAGAGTGGATAGCCTCAGGAATCACCGTGAAGATATTTACCGCCCGCGTTCACGGCCACGGAGCGCCCTTAATCGGCGGAGGCACAGAGGACGCACTGACGCCTATTCGCCAATGGTGCGTGAAACACATCGGCGTCGAACTGCCAGTCACCAACGTGAAAGACTTCGCAATGGTCGAACTCTGGGATGACAGAGCCATTCAGATCATCCCAAACACGGGCAAGCGAGCAGACGGCAAGTAGGCCACCACGTTACGAGCACCACGCCGCCGATTCTCGAAAGGGAGTCGGCGGTTTCTATTTCACCCAAGCGTATTTCTTCCCAGACCGGATATGACTGATCGTGCAAGTGGACACACCGTATTCACCAGCCAGCCAAGAGATTTTATCCGAACTCGCACGTATCACCTTCACCTGTGCCGATGAAAGCTTCCTCTTCGCCCTCAACCTCACCGGAGCATCCACCGGAAGAAGCTCAATGAACTTGTCGATATACTGCCCAACAAGCTCAATCAATGGCGACAAATCCACCCGCCCATACCGCTCACCCCCATAGACATCAAACCGCCTCGCCACATCCGTAAGCGCATCATGCGTAGCCGGGGAAATTCGCGCTCGCACATTTATCTTGGACCCTTCAGGGAGAGACATCGGTAACGCACAACTGGCGCAAAGGTTATGCTTTGGCAATAGCAAACTCGTCCACGCATTCAAGATTGTTGCAAGCCAGATGAACCACGACCGCCCACATGCCGGAGCCTGAGAAGAATAAAGGGGGCAGACCAGTCGGCATACCACGGGAGACAAAGAGCACCGTTCGCATCTTTGCCACGGTGAAAAAGGAGACGGCGGAAAAGCTGGAACGCCTCGCCAAATCCAAAGGTTTTCAACGGAAAACGAACTCCCCAAAGCCATTCTTCGGAAGCGCGATAGACCTCCTCGCTGCTATGATTGAGACAGAGGAGCCGGAATATCTGAAGCTGGCAAAGGCAGTAAACTTTCAGGCACAGGGTGCTTGATGTCACGAGCGCGAGTCCCATCGGGCAACTTGTCCGACTTCTGAAGATTATCCAATGCCCACTTCGGGCCGTGATTCGTAAAGTGAAAGCATCTCAACTGTTCAGCAGGGTCTAGCAGGTTGAAAGAGCGACAAGGCAGAAGATGATCGACGTGAATCTCCCCAGCCATGAACCGCTCCCAAGTCATCCCCTCAGTGAATAGCGACTGAATGTGAGCCTTGAACTCATCCAGAGAGCAACCGATTAGCTTCATAGTGCGTGCCGACTTTAAAGCATTCTGCCGCTTCAGAACCTTGCGAATGCGACTACGCAAGGTCGCTTCAATCCTGTAACGAGGATCGGTCTTGAAAAGGCGCTTTGCCTTCTCGTTCGACTTGCCTTTCGTGCGCTGAAAATACTCAGCCTTGAGAGCCTTCACTTTCTCTTTGTGACGCTCCCTGAACCGCTTGGAAGATGCGGCCACTTTGTCCTTATTCTTTGACTTCCATCGCTCCTGAGAGGCCCGCTTTGATTCATAACTGCGCTTGGCACTCCCCGGACGATAGGCACGGGTCTTAATCCGCTGCTCCGTTGGCAATTCCAACATCTCCTTGAGAAGGCACCCACAGCTTGCCGTATCACCGTATCTCAACGCGCCAAGATTAAGCACCTTAGACACTCCGCATTCACACTGGCACTCAACGAGCGCACCCCTCTTAAACTGGAAGCCAGCAACACGAACAACGAGCAGTCTGCCAAACTTCTGACCAATAAATTCCTCTCCTGTTATTCGTCTCATAATGGTGGTTACCTGGAATACTAGCGACCAAGTTATGTTGTTGCAATTAAGAGGAATGGAATTGCGAAAGATTTTAGAGAGGCGCATTGGTCACAGCGTTTTCGGAATCTAAACCCCACGTAACTTTTCTAATAATTATGAGTGCCGTTGCAAATTTGCTCACAAGTTCTAACGCTAACCCAACAGACTTGGTGGGTGAGTGGCTACCGGGTGTTTTGGTCCGACAAGGCAAGAGCGCGAACTTCGGTTCGGTGCTGTTCGGCCTGTTCAACAAACTGAAGGTTGACGTGAAGGTCGCGTTGAACGGGCAGTTCAACTGGTGGGAGCGGGATCCGGTTCGCTCGAACTTCATTTCTGTTGCGAGCGCAACGGCGACTCAGACCACTTTGACTTTCGACGATGGCAACGGGAATCCGGTTGTGGCGCTGCTCTCGCAAGGATCGGTTCTGCGCAATGGTCGGACGGCTGAGTTCATCAAGGTCGCTCAGGACCCGGCAACCAATTTGACGACTACCCCGGTTCAAGTCGTTCGCGATTTCAACAACACGGGCGTTACGGGTGTCGCGGTGAACGACAACGATACGTGGTCCCGCGTGACTGAAGGTTCGCTCGAAGGTTCGGCCCCACGTCGGGCGGCTTACGAACAGCCCTCGAACTACTACAATGTCATCCAGACGTTCAAAGAGTCGGCTTACCTGTCGAACTACTACAACGCTGGTCAACTTCGTTCGGACCTGAACGGCCCGCGCAACCAGGCGGTTGACTACGCGCTGGAAAGCGTTTGCAACCAGATCGAGAAGGCGCTCCTCTTCGGCCCTCGGGTTGTCGGTAGCGCGACGTCCGAGCAGTATACCGGGGGCATTACCTCCGCCATCGACTACGCGATTACTCAGGACTCGAACCTGACGAACATCAAGCTCAACGGCAACGCCGGTTCTGGCGTGTCCCTCCAGAGCCTCCTCGCTTGGCTCAACGCCTTCATGGTGAACGGTTCGGACGCGAAGCTGCTCATGTGCGGCAACCTCGCCTACTCTGCGCTCTCGACCTACGCGAACAGCGCCGCTGCTGGTTTCCGCATCCTGAACAACGACGACGACAACCGCTTCGGCCTGAACCTCACCGAGATTCAGACCCCATACGGGAAAGCATCCCTCGCGATGCACCCGCTGATGAAGAACGATTCCAACTACCAGAGCTGGATCGTTGCCGCCGACTTGGCGCTCCTGACCCTCAAGCAAATGGAGAAACTTCACTACCAGGAATTCGAGCCCACCAACGGCACCGACGCCTACCAAGGCCAGTTCCGCGCCAAGCTGGGACTTATGCAGCAATACATCGGCGCATTCGGCTACGCCTACGACTTCCAGCAGATCAACGCGTAATTGACTCAAGCGAAACCTTGAGCGAAAAGAGCGCATGGCCCGCAAAATCACATCCGAACCTGAACCAGAAGTCGCTGAACCTGAAGTGACAGAGACGCCCGTTGTTGAATCCGCCCCTATCGAAATCGTTGATCTTGACGAAGCGATTCAAGCGGAAGCTCTCACGCCAGCCGAACAGCAAGCGGGAGTCAACGTGTTCTTCGGAGAAGTCGGAATGCTCGATTTTGCCGATAAAAGCAAATACCACATCCGCTCCCATCACGCTCGCATCACCGACCAAACGCTGATCGCCAACCTCAAGGCCCACGCCGAACGCTACCCAACCGCGAAAATCTTCATCACCGAGTAACCCATCCCAAATATGCCCAGCTCACTCATCACCCCAGGCGGAACCGCCATCCAGTCCCTCCCAGTCGGGATTGTCACTGTCCCTAACGCGACCGCGACCACGGGAACGGATACCACGCCCGTAGCTGGAACGATCTATTACGCGTCCATCTGGATTGCTGGTGACACCTTCATCACCGGCATCAGCCTTCTCCTCGGCAGCGCGAGTACCAACGGAACGGTCATCGTCGGTCTTGCTGGTGGTCAGAGCGGCTCGGTATTCGTCACCTCCGCACTCGCTGGCACCGCGACCTCTACCGCCGCGACCAAGCAGGCCATTCCTTTCACCGCTCCTTATAAGGCGCTCGGCCCAGGATACTACCTCGTGTTCGCGCAGTTCTCTTCGACCTCCGACCGCTTCCGTTCCGTCCCCGCTCAGTGCGATAACGGCATCATGGCAGGCAGCCAGACCGGCGTCACCGGCACCATCCCAGCGACTCTGACCATCAGCACCACCAAGTTTACCGCTGACAAAGCGCCACTCGGTGCGACCATCTACTAACCCGCTCGAATGAGCATTACGAAAGAATACCCAATTATGGACAAGAAGCCGATGCAGAAAGAATCCGTGAAGAGCCCTTCTTCCGCGACCGACCCCGCAAATTTCGGAGGGATGCCGCCGACCATGACGGTTGACGCCATCTTCAAGGAAAACACGCCTCCACCGGTTCACGCCGAAAGCTCCGTCATCGGAATCGCGCCCAAGGCGTCGCAGGGCACCTAAGCCCTCAAGCAACCTTCCCAATTCACAGCGCGGCACTGGCAGTCTATGCCGTGCCGCGCTTTTCTTTTACACCACATGCTTCCAGCTCCTTCCAGTGCAAGCCATAAAGGATGCGCCTGCGGACACGGAAAACATGCCAGCAATAGTTTTAGTGTGAACCCCGGACCTGTAGAGCGCCTTCATTGCCCTAACTTTATCTTCGGTCAATTTCGACATTCCGTGTTTCGAGCCAACGGTCTGGCCCACGTAGCGATTTACTCGTCTACCTCGATCATCCATTTCCTTGATGTTTTCCTTTTGAGTTCCAGCACGGAGATGATTCGGATTTACACACGCCCTATTGTCACAGGAATGAAGGGCATAGAGCGGGGCGTATTCCCCGATGGAGATAAAGAGCGCAACAGCATGTGTGTTGTAGACCTTTCCCGCGACACCAAAACTGCCGTATCCATTACCCGCCTTTCCAGCCAACCACGGCCAGCACTCGTCAGCACCGCGCTTGTCAACCTTACTCCAAAACCGAGCAATATCAGATTCAGTCAGGTGCATAAAAAAACCGCTTGGCAGAGCAAGTGCGCAAGCGGCTCTTCTCCCTCACGGGAAAATGGGAAAGTCGTTGCTGGTTCTTGCTCAACCGGCAGCTCCAGAGTATCACTCGTTTCCAGAAAGGCAATCGCAACGTGACCCTAGAATCAATCCTACGCCGCGCTTCGTTCGGAGTTAAGTCGCCACAGGTCCAAAAAGAACTGAAGGGCTACGTCAATGACGCCGTGCGAACGATTGCCGAGCGTCGCAACTGGAGTTTCATGTTTGACCGTCGCGAGGTAGCCGTCCCAAGCGGATTCGATAGCGCGCCACTTGGGGAAGACTTCAAGCAACTGATCGAAGAGGAAAGCGCCGTATACTATAAATACGGCAACTATCAACTGTCCGTTCAGGTTTCTACCCGCTCAAGGATTCAGCTTGCAGGAATCTGGCCTTTCCCCAATGGTCCATTCAGCTTTCCAGTTCCAGGCGGGTATATGCCAATTCGGGTTGTGTTCCTTGAAAGAGAGGCGCAGGGTCAATGGAGATTATGGATTCCGCCACAATTTAGCGTCACACAGGGGGCTATTTTCGGAGTTCAAGGCTACTGGTATCCGACCCCGCTCGTGAAGGGTGGCGATGAGAACGCGATGACCCGAGACGGCAACCTTGGAGACGCGGTAACGAAGCTCGCACAGTCCTACGCCTATCGCGCGGAAGACCCAACCTCTGAAC
>JAOYMO020013573.1:0-45073 GCA_025802455.2 Iodosphaeria phyllophila | reverse complement strand
CCTTCAGGGCCTGATCACGCGGTACCCGGGGGGGGGGTGTTGGCACGATAGATGCGCTGTTACATGCGCATCGCGTCAAAGTTACGCCTGTGACGGTGCCTCGCTCGAGGGCCTGTTACGCCCTAGCCTGACTACCAAGCTCGAGGCGGCGGCGAACGTCGTGCCAGCAGCCTGCGCTGGGGCCCTATAGTAGATCCGGAGTCGGATGGCACCAACGGCACCGAGTAGGCCATTACTGACCACGTGCCATGCCACATCGTGCTACCGTGGCCGCATGATGGCCGAGACGATGCTGTCCCTAGGGTGGTTCTTCGGCACGGGCGCCGCCACCGCCTTGGGAGACCACGGACTGCGCTCTCCCATCGGCGGGCAGCTCGAGGCCGCTGAGCAGGGCTTCTCCAGCTCCGGCGGAGTGGGCATGGCCATCGATGGGCGCCTAGCAGCCTTCGGCTTCCAGGAGGTCACCTCGCTCGAGCACGAGGCCATGGCGCGCCGCATGGGCCACGTGGAGCGGTGGAGACGCGTTAGGGACCGCCTCGCCGCGCTGGCTCCGGTCCACCAGACGGTGTTGCGCCTGCACTTCGGGGAGCGCGAGCTTGCGCGGGGCATGACGGCTGCCGCCAAGGTGAGCCCCGAGGCGGAGCGCCGGTTCCGCCGTGGAACGCTCGGCACCGGGCCCGCGCGGGCTCCTGGCGAGCTGTCGACGTGGCTGGCGGCGATGGGCCCCGGAGGGGCGAGAGCGGCCGTGGTGGCCGATGCGGATGCGATGGTAGCCGAGGCGGTGGCGGCCTACGAGGCGGTGGGCCGTGGGTGACGCCGTCCAGGACCTAGCCCCCGGCGACACCGTGCGCCGCATCTCCGCCTATGGCGGAGGCCCGTTGATGACCGTCACCGAGGTAACCGCCCGCGGAGCCTACTGCTCCTGGCCGCATCCCGTTCTGGGTCCGCAGGAAATGTGCTTCCCGCTGGCGGAGCTCCAGAGGGCCACGCGGTGACCCGCCCTGACCGGTGGGTGACCTACCGCGGGCTTCGCTTCCAGCTGCCGAGCTGGCCGGAGCCTAGCAGCATCGTTTTCTTCTTCGCCGATGGCCAGGGTACTCCGGAGAACGTCGCTGCCGCTCGCCGTATCCTGGACGCCGCGTATGCGCCCTGATCCCGCCCTAGCCTTGTGGTTCGCCATCGCAGCCCTGTGGCTGCTCATCCTGACCGCCGCCGCCCGATAGGAGCCCCATGGAACCCGACCCCCGTACCCGCTACCTCGCCGTCCTCGACGCCCGCCGCGCCGCTGACGCATCCGTCGACCTCGCCGCCGAGGCGCTGACCCGCGCCCACGCATCCGCCGATGCCCTCCACGACGCCGAGATGGCCGCCCTGGGCGAGCTGGAGCGGTGGCTGCGGTCGGAGACCAGCCGCACCGATGGCTGACGCCCTTCGCGCCGTCTACAGCTCCAGCGAGCTGGCCGCGATGCTGGGCATGAGCCGCAAGCGGTTCGTGCGATGGCTCCGCGCCGAGCGGGTCCAGACGTGGCAGGTGGGCCGCTACACCTACGTGGGCCTGGCAGCGTTCAAGAACGCATTCCCCGAGGCCTTCGAGAGCCTGCTGGTGCAGCGGATGATCCGGAGGCCGGCGCGGGCGGAGTGCCCGGCGTGTGGGAGCAGCGTCAGGATGTAGGCGCCGATATCCTGAGCTGGAGCAGGACCACCAGGGCCGCGTTCTTGCGGATGCACTCCAGGATGTTGGTGTCGAATGGCACGGGTTCGCTGTCGGCGGCGGAGAGCAGATCCATCATCATCTCCCTGACCAGGCACTCATGCTCCAGCCGATGCATGTAGGGCGTCAGCACTCGATGACACGCTCGCAGATTCGCCGAGCGAACCCGCCACCGTAGACCCCGCCGATCTGCTCCTCGCTCATCCAGGTGGTCGCTACCACTGGGCGGTTGCGGTCATGGCGCTCCTGGACGATGGTCCAGACCTCGTCCCCCTCCTTGCACTGCCCGCTGCCCACCTCGTCGAGGACGAGGACCGAGGCCGAGCGTGCGCGCACCGCTAGCTGCGGCACAGGGTCCCACTGAGAGCGTTCGCGCATGAGCTTGAGCAGTTCGGGGGCCGACACGTAGAACGCCCTCCTAGCGGTCTCTACGACGTTCGCCGGGGCATCGTAGGCCACCGAGTGCATTCGGTTCAGGATGGCGCAGGCCATCGAGGTCTTGCCGCGCCCTCGCTCGCCCCGGAAAAGCAACCCAGCCCTCGGGATAGAGCTCAGCCGGGCGAACGCCGTCCGGCCAGCCTCCGACACGTAGCGCTCCCACCGTGGATCAGTGCTTGCCGCCCATCGGAAGCGCTCAGGTACGCTCTCCCGGGCCGACTTCATCGCAAGCGCGTGGGTGTCTTGGTCGTCGAGAGCCCCGCATGGGGTGCACACCCCGGGGAACTCCAGCTCTACCTTGCCGCACCGTACGCACATGCTTGGTCGCATGTTGATGCCCATCGATGCCAGAAACGCCTTGCCGGGATGGTCGTTCATCGGGATGCCTCGGGGAATGGGAGCCAGTCTGAGTCGTCGGTGTCTTCGTCGATGCGCTTCGACTGCGATGGGCCCATGGGCTGGACGGACTTGCGCTGGAAGCCGCCGCCGCTGGCGAAGCGACCAGTGGACCAGTTGCGCCAGGCAGCGCGCCAGTCAACGAACTTGGTCCCCTTGGCGCGGTGATGGTCCAGGAACCTGGACGTCTCGGGGTCGCTGGTCGGCGCACCGATGGCGGTGAGCCAGTCCGCCACAGCCGATGGGTCGGCTTCGGATGGTGGGCAACGGCTGGCACGCTTGTCCTTGGGGGGCTGTCCCTCCGAAGGGGGGACCACAGGGGGATCTGATCTGATCTTCTCTACTCTACTCTGATCTCCTGAAGGCAGATCGTTGCAGCCCGTTGCGTCGCCGTTGCTCGACCGTTGCGAACGGTCTGCAACGATCGTTGCATCGCCGTTGCCTTGTCGTTGCCCCGTGGCTGCAACGCGGTGGCGGCGGGAGCGCTCGGTACTGGCGCCCGCTGATTCGGTAGCGTTCCAGCGGCTCCAGGCCAGAACGACGAGTGCCCGGTCGCCCTCATCACCCTCGAAGGCGACCATGGGTTCCTTGCCGGCGGTGAGCGCGGATAGCGCCGCGCGCACTTGCTTGGCGTCGCCTCCTAGTAGGTCACAGACGCCGTCGACGTCGCTCATGCCGACCGGTAAGGGCACCGAGCCGCGTCGAGGACGGGATAGAAGAGAGAGCTCCAGGTAGACGAACCGATGCTCCCGCTTGAGGCCGCGCTTAGCCCCCCCGGTGAGCTCCTCGTGAAACTTGACCCAAGTCATCGCGACCTCCGCCTCTCCAGCATCTCTCGCACGCACCCATCGCAGTGCGCCGATGGCACGCCGCCGCAGCTATGCGCACGCCTCGCCACGTCCGCGGGGCTGCCCCTCAGTGCCTCCAGGACGAGCCGGGAGCCTTCCTTGACCGTGACCATGCGCTCGGTCCAGTCGGCGCCTTGTCGCTCCGCATCCGTGCTGGGCCGTGGCATCGGAGGCGTGGACACGACCACCGGCACCACGTCGTCAGGGTCGGGCGCCGGCTCCCACTCGTCGTCCCAGTCCCTCACCGCGCCCCCTTGGCTCGGCGCAGCATGCGGCGGAAGGCGAAATCACAACCCACACCGTGGTCGCCGCTCGGGCAGCCGCATCGGAGCTTGACCGTGGCCGGCGGCACCCATGGCAAGCCCGTTGGCTGATAGAGGGCGCGCCGGTCTCGCTCCCGCTGCTTGAGTCTCTCGTCTCGGCAGACGGCGCCGCAGCACAGATGCCGCGTGCTCTTGGGAGGGAACGGCAGGTGGCACATGATGCAGTTGATCACGAGAGCCTCCGGTCGGTCTCGGGGCAGTAGTAGTCGCCCCAGTACTCGGCGAAGTACTCGAAGAACCGGGCATAGGGCACGAGCTCGGCGGCGCCGACGTCTTCACCCGTGGTCGGGTCGTGCTCCTGGAGCCAAACGTGGCCGGTCTCATACTCGATCCCCTTGGACATGAACACCACCAGCGTGTTGACGGCCACCCACATGGTCGCGATGCTTGCGTCCCGGCGGCGACCGTCGAGCTCTACCCATCGGCGGTCGATGTACTCCTCTTCGTCTTCCAGCGTTCTCATCGACCTAGGCACTCCTCGAGGAGAGAGTCATCGATGGGCAGTCGGGTCGCGGCGAAACCCGTGAACGGTTCAAGGCCCACCTCCACGCGGGGGCGGGCCTTGTCGTAGAGCTTTGTTACCTGGGCGTGGACAACCATCGCATCGTCCTCGTAGAGGATCCCGTTCAGGGCATCGAGCAAGCCGCCCAGTAGGTTGTCACAGTCGACCCGGCGCCGTGTCGGCATCCAGAACACCGCGAAGAGCGCGTATGATGGTCTCATGGCGTCCCATGAGCTCAGGGCCGCAGCAGCCATGGCGGCGTCGGCCACGCGGCGCTTGTAGCTGACATAAGGGGCCGGGACGAACGTGCGCTGCCCTCCCCTGGTCACGCGTGGCCTAGCTTTGGGCTGGCCGGGCTCGTCGATGGTGAAGCATAGGCGGTTGCCCGACCATGCCGCTTCGTGTATCTTCTCGCTCATCGCTCCTCATCGCGGCGAAGATCATCGGCGGGGTGGTTACCGCCTGATGCTCCACCTAGCCCCTGCCAGGGGGCTTTCGTGTTTCAAGGGTGTGATGCTGGGCTCGTCGACCTAGCGGTCCGCCTCCTGGCATCGAGTCCCCCACCGTACCCCGAGCCGCCGGTCAGGGCAAGCGTCAGGATGGCGGCGGGTCGTCGGGGTCCTTGGGTAGCACCTGGTCCTTCGCGTGGTCACGCACCCACTCGGCCAGCATCACGACGACGCATGCCAGTGCGAACACCAGGGCCCATGCGCTGCGCTTCACCGGCCGCTCCCGGTGACGGTGCAGCAGCGCAGGGCCAGGCGGCCCAGATCGGTGGGCCGGAACACCACCTCGTCGCAGACGTCGCCGTCTTCATCGATCCACTCACGGACGATGGTCTCCGAGATGAGACCGCGGTCGACGAGGTTGTAGGTGGTATCCATCCAATCGTCTGGCGTTTCGACGTCGTCGGAGTACCGCGTGTGGAACCCTAACACCGCCCGCTCTTCCTTCGTGAGGCCCCTCATCTCCCGCTCGATCCATGACCAGCCGCACCCCGCTCGGTCTCGCCAAGCTCGTCAACCACAGCGATGCCCGGCAGTGCCACCGGTGACACGACCAGCTGACACACGCGGTCGTCGGGCCGGATGGGCCGCGCGGGGTAGCCGGTGACGTTGCCCAGGTAGCAGCTCAATTCGCCCACGTATCCGTTGTCGATGGTTCCCACCGGGCACCACAGCCCGCGCCGGCTGATGCTGGAGCGCGGCCGTATCACTCCCTCGGTCCCGGGTGGGAGCGCGACGGCGACGCCGAGGAACACCTGCGCGACGCGGCCCGGCGGCAGGTAGAGCGGCTCGGTCGACACGGCGTCGCCGTCCGCGTCGGTCCAGCGCCATGCCTGCAGCGAGAGGTCAACGCCGCTGTCCGATGCGTGAGCGCGCGTGGGCACTGGCGTGCCGGGACGGGTGATGCGGACGCGGAGCGACCTGGCCGCGACATCCTCATCAAGAGACCATCGCGTCGTGCTGCAGAGGTCGCACTTCCGCTCCGTCGGGCCGAGAGGGGCGCCACAGCAAAAGCACGGCCCGGGGGCCCCGGGCCTCATCGCTCCACCTCGACGCGCGCCGGCCGCTGGTGCGCCAACTGCGAGCGCAGCGCCGACACCTCCGCCTCCAGGTCGTCCACCCGATCCATGAGCCTGGCCAGCGCTACTCGCATCTCGTCGACGGTCATCGTATCTTCCCTCTCGGTTTGCGGCCAAGCATCTCGGCCAGGTCGTCTCTATCAGCAGCGCGGAGCAGGCGGCCCAGCGCGGCGAACTGCGCAGGCTTCGGCGATGAGCACATGATGCCCACCACGGTCGAGCCTACGGTGCCGTCTCGCTCGATAGCCAGGAGGCGGGTCACGGGGTCTGTGACCTGCTGCAACGGCTCATCGATGGGGGACCCTAAGGTGTCGAGCTCGGTGGTTCTCATCCCTTCGGACACCTGTTCGCCACGGCCAGCGCGTGGGCAATCTTCTCAAAAACTTCGCGACTGCTAACCGGATCGAGACCGAGCGCGTTGATAAGCGCTTCGACCTGGTAAACGCTTACGCTAGCCGGTGGCGGATGCGGCTCTCCCTGCCACGTGGGAGTGTCGTCGCTGCTACGACCGTCGGGTAGGCGGTAGCCGGTGATGAGGGCGTGCATGTCGTCGTAGTGCTTCGATGGTGCTCGGCCGAAGCGGATGCCCTCTGGGTCGTCTGCCGTTGTCTGATGAATACCCGAAGAGTTGGCGGCGAGGTGGATGAAGTAGGGGACGTCGGTCTTGCTGGTCATAGCTCTCTCACATCGGAGGCATAGGCCTCCGCAAACGGGGTTGGGGCCATCGGCGTCTTCGACGCCACACTGTAGGCAAGGGCAGCTCACGATTTCCTCGCTCTCGTGCACGCCTCACAGCGGGCGATTGATCGCTGAAAGAGCAGACCCACCACCCCGCCGCAACGCGCACGGGGCAGTGTCCTAGAACCCGTAGCAGCTCGGGCTGGTCGATCTGGTTGAAGCTTCGCACCATCGCCGGTCGTACGCGGCGCGGTCGACAGGTGGCCTATCCACCTTGGGCGCTGTATCGACGCCCTGCTTCAGAGTCTTCATCAGCTACCCCACGCCGACGGCGGGTAGGTTCGCTCGCCCATGTCGGTACTCGCAATGGCCTCCGCCACCAGCTCCACCCGCGTCACGTCGCTCCGATGCTGGCACCCCGGTGGGCAGTGCACCTCCTCGGGCTCCGGCACTCCACGCGGCCACGCCTTGATGTGGCGCCCTAGGCAGTCGCTCTCCGACCGGCATGGGTGCCGCTCGCCAGGCCCTGCCACCAGCATGGGCAGCGCATGCACGTCCGACCGCGGAGGCTCCGGCGCGGTAGGGCGCACATGCCACGTCCCACACGTTCGCTGCCGCGCTACCAGCCCAGCGTCGCGCATGCTGTGGAGCTCCGCGAGGACCACGATGGGAGGGCGCCGCAGCAGGAGCGCGAGCGCAGACGGCGACCTAGCACGCACGGCGAGGGTGCGCAGGAGAACGTCACGAAGGCTCACGGTGCCAGCGTCGAGGGCGCGGCGGGTCAGGGCTGCGTGGCGGTCGGGCATCAGACGCGCTCCAGCTGCGCGACGAACACCCGGGCCACGACGTCGAGCACACCATGGTGGCGCACCTCCGTGCCCGCGCTGAGCCGGTCGGCGGTCACCACCCAGTCAGCATCGCCGGGCGACCAAGTGGTGGCGAGGACGCGGTAGAGCAGCGAGCCGTCGTGCCAGAGCTCGCCGGTGGTGACGGGTGACGTGGTGGCGCGGCTCAGCTGGGAGCGGAGCCAGTCGCGGAGTGTGGTCTTGCGGGTCATGGTCCAGAAGCCTAGGACGTCCTAGACGCCCCGTCAAGTATGTGTTACAAGATTCACATGACCGACGAACCCGTCCGCCTGTCGCTGAAGCTGCCAGAGCGAATCGCCGAGATGCTGCGCGAACAGGCTCACTACCACCACATGTCGCGCACCGCGTGGATCGCGGCACTTATCGAGGCCGAACAGGAATCGACACGCAGGAGCAAAAAAAGGGGTTGAGTTTTGGACGTCCAGGACGTACCACTTGAGCATGAACACCGCACACGCCGCCATCACCGAGAGCCGCCGTCAGGACCGCACCGTTCGTCTCCAGGAGGCCGACTTGACCACGCATGAGTGGTTCTGCGCTGAGTGCGAGCAGTACTCGGACATCGACGGGGAGTCGGTCTACGAGGGTGCGGACTGGACGGTCATCGTCGCCGGCTCGCTGTGAGCCCTTAAGGTCGACCCCGCCTGACCGTAAACACCACCATGAGCCACTCACTAGCCGCCCTCGCCGCCGACCTGTTCGACTTCTCGGACACGGAGCGCCTCCTGATGACCATGCCTCTCGCCGACGTGGTTGACGCGCTGGAGTCTGATGAGCGTCCGACGATGCCGCCGGCGGCGATGGTGGAGGCGTGACCCGCCCGGCCCCCACGCTGCCCCGTCCGTCTCGCCAGGGATGGCACGCAGTGGGTCCCCTGCCCGCCCGCCGCGACCCGCCACCGTGCTCCCACTGCGAAGGCTCGGGGGTCATCGATTACGACGACGACGAGCGCCACTGCCCCGACTGCGCCTATGGGCGTCAGCTGTCCGCTGCGCCACCGCTGACCACCGCTGAGATGCTGGGCGAGCTGCCCAGCTGGAGGAACTGGAGATGAGCATGACCGACGACCAGAAGAAGCAGGCCCGGCGCGAAGCGAACGCCCAGTACTACCGGCGCACCCGCGGCGCCGCCGTTCCCGAGGCTCGGCGTGGCAGAGGCCGACCGCGCAAGTACGCCACCATCGAAGAGGCGCGCGCCGCCGCCACTGCGCAGCGCCGGGCCAACCGCGTCAAGGCCAAGCTCGCTCCCCTGTGCGCATGGGGCTTCCACGTCCGCCTGCGCGATGAGCCGATGTGGTTCGCCACGATGGCGCTGCGAGAGGCCTACCTCACTGCGAATCCGCAGCGCGAAGAGCCGTACCGTTGCCAGGCCCCGCTCGCCGATTGTCGGGGCCCGGTGTTCGGTCCGCTGGGCGCCCTCCGTCCGCTCCCCGCCGAGCCATTGGTGGCCGCGTGAGGCCCCGCCACACCAAGCTCCCGCCCTGGGTCCGCCAGTGCATCGCCGCATGCGAGCGCGCCGCCCGCCGCTACATGCCTCGCCGCGCCGAGCGCCTGGAGGCCGCCCGCGCCGTCGCGTCGGTGCTGCTTCTCGCGCCGGAGGCGCAGGCCTACCGCGTCGCCGAAGAGGTGGTGATGCACCGGGCGCATTTCGCCATGGCCAGCATCGCGACCCCGCGGGCCTGCTCGGTTGCGGTGGGCCACGCCGCGTGGCTGGTGCGGGATAAGGAGAGGGACCAGGCGAGGCAGTCGGCGATGCTGCTGGACCAGCTGAGAGCGAGCGTGGGCGCGTGAGCGAGGAGCAGCCGCCGCTCCCCGGCCTTGAGGCACCTTCTGAACCGGCAGCTCCGCGCACCTTCTGGCGGGTCAGAGCGGAGCTCGACGTCATCGTCTACGCGCGCAGCGAAAGCGAAGCTATCTACATGGCTCGCTCAGACTACGGAGCTGAGTACGAGGCGTACGAAGACGAGCCCATGGGCTACGAGCTGGACGAGATTCCCTGTGGGGAGCGTGGAGACAGAACTTGCCGGGACATCCTCGCAAGCGAAAAGGTGATCGCGTGAGCCGCTGGTGGTGGACCAACAAGCCCAGCGTACGCGCGGCGCTGCTGCCCCGAGCTCGCGAGCGGTGGGGCGACGTGGGCGCGTTCTCCGTGGCCGGCCGCGTCTACGCGACCGATGGCAACGCCATGCTTCTGGTGCGTGCCCCCGCGATTCCCGCCGGCACACATCGGAGTGAAACCAGCGAGCCTCTAGCCAAGATACTCAACGACGGCCCCGAGCCGCTCCGCTTCCGCCTCGCTACCAAGAGCCGGACCAAGAAGCACGCCGACGGGACGCCGGAGGTCGGCCTCGGCACGGCCCACTACGATGCGCGCTACATCCGAGCGTGCGAGCGCCAGTATCCCGATGGCCGCTGGTACGTTGCGACGGACTCCGACCGGGCACCGGCGCAGCTCCGCGTGGGCCGCACCGTCGTGGCCGCAGTGGCCGCGCGCGCTCCGTGGGTGCCGCGATGATCATCGACCTGTCACACCTCATCCGCGCACGCCCCGATGCGCTGGCTAGGCTCGCCCGGTCCCTCGGCGTGGCGCTGCCACCGAGGCACGTGGCGGCCTGGCAGCGGAGGGCTGCGCGTCGAGTCGAGGCGGCGCTAGCAAGAGACGAGGCGGATGCGATGTGGGCGTTCATCAAGAGCACGGAGACCGGCACATGAGCCTTGCACTCGTCGACCTATCTAGCCTGGCGCGGATGTACCATGCCATGCAGTCGGCTACCGACCCCGCTCACCAAGCCGCAACGCAGACGGCCGCCAAGGTGCGCGGCTTCGCCAAGGACCACGAGCACGTCATCGTGTGCCTGGACATGCCGCCGTACCTGCGCCGCGAGCTCAGCGCCGACTACAAGTCGAAGCGTCCAGACGCGCAGGAAGGCTACTCCGCGCAGCTGGCTGCGTGCATCGCCGAACTCCGAGCCGACGGGTTCCCCGTGGTCGGCGTCCAGGGCCACGAGGCCGACGACGTTATCGCGACCCTGGTGCGCCAGGCGGAGGACGTCGAGGTAGTGGTCGTGTCGTCCGACAAGGATCTTCTATGCCTCACCCACGGTGGCGTCGAAGGGCCTGCCGACTACGGCCACCAGGTGCGCCAGCTGTCTCCGCGAACCGGCGCGCTGATGGGTCCTGCGGAGGTGGAGGCGAAATTCGGCGTGCCACCAGACGGCATGCACGACTGGCTGTGTCTTGTGGGCGACTCGTCGGACACCATCGAAGGCGTGGCCGGCGTGGGCGAGAAGACCGCGACCGCGCTGCTACAGAAACACGGCAGCCTCGCAGCCATCATCGGACTGGCCGAGGACCCCGATTCGTCGCTCACACCGAAGCTGCGCGAAAGCATCCTCACGGCCGCGCGCTCGGGCACTCTAGCTCTCGCGAGCCAGCTCATCCGACTGCGCAGCGGCCTGCCCATCAAGCTCGCCGACTACCTCGTCGAGCGCGTATCGAAGCCGCGCATACCAGCCCCAGCCTTCGAAGGGAAGGACACCACCGTGGACCACGTAGAACCGACCGTGACCGACACACCGACCGAGCACTCCGCCGAGCTCGTCACCACCCAGCCCGACGCGCCCGCCGTGTTCGATGCCACCCAGCAACCTCGCGCCGCCCTCCAGGCCCCAGGGTGGGGCCACTCACTCGAGCCGGGGTCGTTGCGTGACGCGCTGGCCCTGGCCCGTCATCTCCACAACAGCCGGCTGTACACGCACCTCCCGAACCCGGAGGCCATCTTCGCCGGCATCCTCATCGCTCGCAGCCACGGGGTGGAGACGCCGAAGATGCTTGCCCCCGGCGTCTTGCACGTCATCAACGGGCGCATGACCATGTCCGCGCAGCTCATGGCCGCGCTCGTTCTGAAGAGCGGTCATGCCGAATACTTCGCCATGGTGGAGAGCACGCCCGAGAAGGCGACCTTCGCGACGAAGCGCAAGGGGGCACCGAAAGAGGTGGTGTTCACCTACACCATCGAGGAGGCGCGACAGGCTGGTCTGAAGTGGGCGCAGCCGAACGCCACCGGCAACATCCGGCCGCGCACCATGCTGCGTCACCGCTGCGAGGCCGAGCTCGCGCGGGCCGTGTATCAGGACGTTGTGCTTGGCATGATGAGTCCAGAGGAACTGCAGGAGTAGTCATGCGTCTCATAGCCAAGATGTGCGTCCGATGCCGGTCGGTGCGGTGGTTATCGGACTACTGCACCGGCAATGGTAGACACGGTCTACAGAGCCGGTGCAAGCACTGCTGCGCCGAAGAGCTCCGGTCCAAGAGAGCAGCAACCCGCCCGCTACCGCCGACTAGAACGGAAGCGTTCTGGTCATTGGTCGACAAGAACGGTGCCGTTGTAGAACAGGTAGGCACCTCTTGTTGGTACTGGACGGCGGGGCGTCACCCGAAAGGGTACGGCTTTTTTCGTGGAGGCTACGCGCATCGGTTCGCCTACGAACTGGGCCACGGACCGATCCCTGCTGGTATGGAGATTTGCCATCGCTGCGACGTCCCGCGGTGCGTCAACCCCGACCACCTCTTTCTCGGTACCCACAAGGAGAACATGCAGGACATGTCCCGGAAAGGTCGCGTCGGCGTCACCGCCAAGACGACAGTCGAAGAAGTCGTAGCCGCTCGAGCTCTGCGGAGGTCAGGCGCTACCGTGAAGAGCATCGCCGAGGTGCATGGGTGGAACCACAGTTATGCCAGCGGCGTGCTATCTGGCCGCCTGTGGTCGCAGGCACCGGGAGCCGTGCCAGTCGGAAGCGTGCATGGCAAGGGGTGCCGGCCTCCTAAGCATTCGCCAGAGGAGTTCGAGGAGTGACCCCCACCCAAGCCCGAGCCATCCTCACCAGCCGAGAGGCGCGCGCCATCGCGCAGGACTGCTTCGAGGAGTACGACACCACTGACACGCTCCTCTCCCGCCTCGCCGACCTTCTCGACCAAGCCCCGCAGGATACCGACGCCCGCGCCGAGCTGGAGACCGCATGGGCCGCCACCGGCTACAAGGCCGTCGCTGACGAGACGCTGGTCGACGTGGTGACGACGATGCGCGAGGACCTGCAATGCGCCGGTGAGACGAACGCCACGCTGCGCGAGATGCTGGACGAGGCGAAGCGGGAGGCTGGGGCCAGAGTGCGCACCGCGGCGCGGGCGCTACTGGCCGCGCTGCCGAAGTGCCACTGTGGCGCGTCCGCTGAGTATTACGGCATTCGCGGGGATGAGTGCTGCGCTGAGCACACTTACGTGAGCGGCGCTGCGATCCCGACGGCCGCACCCGCTGCCGACCTCCGCGCCGCCCTAAACCCTCCGTTCGAGCGCACCGAGGAAGAGGAAGACGATGACGACGCCTTTCGCGCGCGCATCTTGGCTTCGCGCATGGTGGACGACTCCGCCGAGGTGGCGGCCGTGGTCGCGGCGGCGCTTACCTGGTGTGATCCGTCTCGGGGCATGTCCGACGGCATCACGTTGGCGCGGGTCGTCGACGCCCTGCGAGCGAAGCGGGCGGGTGGCCGGTGATCTACCACCTAAGCGCCAAGCTCGGGAACGCCCTCCATAAGGCGCGCTCCGGGGCAACGATGGCAGATTGGCAGCGGGTGATGTTCGCCTACGGCGGGCTCCCGCGGGGCGCAGCCCGACGCGGCGAGCGCCGGAAACGATGGCTGCAATGGAAGGCGGGAACGTGAAACGACTTTATGAGGTGACGTTCGAGCTGGTCACCGTGGCCTACGCGGAGAGCGAAGTAGAGGCGGTCAAGGTCGCCGAGGATGACCTCGAAGAGAACCGCCACAACATCGAAGGGTCTGCTCGGCCTTTTCGTCAGTACCCCAAGGAATGGCAAAATTGCATCCCGTGGGGTGAGGAGAACGATCGCACTTGTGGGCAAATCGCAGCGGCCGAGCCGGAGGCGCTGAAGTGACCCCGCTTACGATGGTAGAGCTGGCCGCGGCGTACCGAGCGGCGCTGCTCACAGCGCCCGACCGGGACGACTGGGACGCGGCCCAAGCGGCCGGCCTCCGCGCCGTGGTGGCGCTGGTAGCGACGAGGGTTCGCGAGGCCGCCTATCGAGAGACCTCGGCCACGTCACCGGAGATGGACGAGATGATCCGCGCCGCCCTGGGCGACCTACTGGAGGAGACATGAAACCGAAGCTCTACTCAGTCGTCGACGAATCGGGCCACCGCTATCTCCTCGCCAATGACCGGTGCCAGACCGAGGACCGCGCCGTAGCCGAACAGGCACTCGCGCTGTTCGCCACGGCGCCAGGCGTCCGCATCGCCACGACGAGGCCGGGCCTGCTCGCGGAGCTCGACGCCATGCGGGAGCGGGCGGAGAAAGCGGAGGAAGCGACGCGCGTGGCACAGGGCGCGGGCAAGAAATTCCGCGACAGCCTGGACACCACCCGCGCCTGTCTCACCACGGCCGAAAGCCAGCGGGACGCGTACAAGAGCGAGCGAGACGAAGCCCGGCAGCGGGCCGACCGCCTGGGCACGGCGCTCGGGTACGCGGTGCTGGACCTCGACGTCATCGGCCATGGGCCCGGCGGTATCGATGCGCAGGCGGTGGTCGAAGCGGTGGCGCACGGCGATGCGGATGCGGTGCCCCGTCTGTCGGCCGCAGACCACACCGACGCCCAGCGCTGGCGCGACGCCGTGGCCGCGGTGCCCCTCGACGCGGAGGCGCTGGCCCGCTTCGGGTACGAAACCTGTCACGACGACATTGCGCTGAAGTGGGATGGGGTGAGTAACTTTATCGTTCGGCAGAGGTGGGTCCGCGCTGTGAGCGCCGTCGCTGCTCGGGTCATGGCCGCGCTGGCGAGCGACGTGGCGATCGAGGCGGGCGCGGGCAAGCTCTGCAATCGAGAGTGGGGGCAGAACGACGCGAGCCCGCTGGGGAGGGTCACACCGGAGACCCGCGCCGAGTACCTCGCCGACATGTGCGCCGCGTTCGCCGCGCAGTGCAAGGCCGCGGGGGTCGAGCCCGAGGAGCCCGGCATCGGCACGGCGGAGGTGTTCCAGGCGATGAACAAGACGCTCCGCACCGACCTCGCCGCCGAGCGCCAGCGCGCGGACCGGGCGGAGAAGCGCCACACCGAGGCCGAGCGACTACTCACCGACGCACGCGGAGAATGCCGGGAGCTGGATGCCGAGCGCGACGCCTTGCGGGTCGAGCTAAAGGCGCGGACCGAGGAGCGGGACGAGGCCGCATCGAAGCTTCGGGCGGCGGAGAACGACCTCGCCGCCGAGGCGGGGAACAACAGCGAGCTCCGCGACCTCCTGCGGCGCGAGGTGATCTGGGCGGAGGCCCGCGGCGAGGCGCGCTTGGCCGAGCGGCTCATGAGCGAGGCGGCGAAGCGAGCGGCGGGCGCTGCGTACGCGAAAGCCATCCTCGAAGGTGTTTCGGTATCGACGGCGATTACCGACGCAATCGGGGCCGCCCTCGCCGTGGCTCGTACTAGGGAGCCGTGCACCCACTGTGGGGGAACCGGCAAATGAGCGAAGCAAAGCTAGAGCACATGCTTACACACGTGTCAGTCGACGAGGTAACGGGTTGCTGGCTGTGGACAGCTGCTAGAAACCGCGGCGGGTACGGCCGGACGGGCAAGTCAAACACTGCTCATCGCATCATGTGGCAGCTCGTGTATTGCCATGTGCTTCGCCTCGACCAGCTGGTGTGTCACACCTGCGACGTCAGGCACTGCGTAAATCCGAAACACCTTTTCGTCGGCTCGGCGTCCGACAATATGGTCGACATGTACTCCAAAAACAGGCACCCCAAGACCCACGCCGTGGGCTCCAAGAACAGCAACACGCGGCTTAAGGAGTCCGATGTGATTGACATCCGAAGCCGCAGGTGCAGCGGTGCTACGACGCGTGAGCTGGCGGAAACATATGGCCTTCAAGAGAACGCGATTCAAAGAATCGTCTCAGGGAAGAATTGGAGCCACGTTCCCGGCGCGCTCCGAGAGCGGGTGTCGAAGTGAGGTGGCGGGTCCAGCGCACCTTCGAGGGTAAGTGGCAAACGTGGAACGAGGCCCCGGACCCGGTGCGCGCGCGGGCCGGCCTGAAGCACACTCGCGAGCGCTTCCCTCACCTCACGTTCCGCCTCGTTCGCGTCCTCTCCCACGACGAGGCCAAGCGGCGCGCCACGGCCCGCGAGCTACGAGCGCAGGCGGCTCGGTTGCGGAAGTTCGGCACGGTGAAGTGGGCGGTCGCCGACGAGCTCGAAGCGCGGGCGGCGGAACTGTGGAGTGAGACATGAGCGTCTATCTCATCCGTCGCGGCACGGTCCGGGGCGAGGGCGACTACTGCGGCGGGTACTGGTCTGACCTTCAGCGCGATGGGTTCCGATTCGATCGCAACGAGGCGCGCCGGTACATGGCGAGCATGGTCGGCGGGGACTATCGGGCAGTTCGGCTTCTCCCGCCCGGCACGCTCAAGGCCCGGCGGCGGTTCGCAGCGAAGGTGTTGCGGGAGCACGCAGCCCGGATAGGCGCATTCGACGAAGCGGGGATACTGGCGTTCGGGCTGGAGAGACACGCAAGGGAGCTATCGCGATGAAGGTCACGAGCGAGATGGTCGAGGCCGCGTGCGAGGCCTCGTACCCCGGGGAGTGGAAAGATTCGCCCGGGATCATGTGGCACCGACAGGAGCGCGAGCGCATGCACCGCGCCCTCACCGCCGCGCTCGCCGCATCCCCCGAGCTAACGCGGTTGCGGGAGGCGGTGGCGGTCGTGACCGTGGACGGGTCCGACGCCATGCGCGAGGTCGACGCCGCGGCCCGGGCGGTGTCCACGTGAGCCCCCATCGCGAGCCCGGCGCGCCGTTGCCGCCGTTCGAGGAGCACGCCGCCCGCTATCGCCGTGCGCTCAAATACACACGTTCGTGCGTGAAGGATGTAGCCGAGCTGAAACAGAAACTCGCGCGCGCCGAGGAGCGACAGCGGGCCGCAGAGCACGACCTTGGTATCGCGACGCGCCAGCTCATCGAGGCAGTGGCACCCATCCAGCGCGACGAGAACGGAGACATCCTGTGACCAAACCGCGCGAGGTGTGGCTCAGACCACACGGGTTCGATTGCGCGGGAAACAAGCCTCTACGCGAGACGTGCTGGAGAGAGTGCGACCCGCTCGATCTGCGCGCCGTCCGCTTCGTCGAGCAAGCGGCGCCTACCAAAGAGCAACGCCGCGTCGAGCGGGCCCGGGCGCGCGTGTTGGCGGCGGCCCGCTACCACGACCACATCGGCATGCCGGATGCGGTGGCGAAGCTCCTGGAGGCAGAAAAGGCCCTGCGCGCGGCGAGGAGGGTGAAGAAGTGAGCCTAGGTGCGAAGGTCAACGATTTCGAGGCCGCCGAGATGAGCCAGCAGGAGGTCGCCGACGCGCTCGGCATCACCCGCGGCGGCGTTTCGATGCTGGAGCGCAACGCGTTCCGCAAGATTCGAAGCGCCATCGCCCAGCACCCTATCGGATGCGGGTGTGACTTCTGCGAGATGGCGAGGAGGAAGACCAAGTGATCGCCCGTGTCGACCCCAACCCGCCGACGGTGCCGATGACCACGAACATGGTTTTCAGCATCTCGAACGAACCTGTCACTGTGCGAGTGCCGATTTGCATCGATGCAAACCAGTGCTCTCGGATGAATCGTCACCAGCGACGCGCCGAGCGCGCGGCGAGGAAGAAGGCGAGATGACCCCTACGGTCTACGAATGCGAGCTTTGCGGTAGCTGCCGAATCGGGTGCACGAAGAGCGCGGGCACCCTGACCTGCAACGTGCTCTGCACCCTGTTGCCGGCGCTCGCACCCGCCGACCCCACACCGGACCAGGTCACCCGCGCGTGCGAGGCGTACGCGGCGGAGACGGGCGCCACGTGGGTGAGCCCGCGGGGGATGGCTGCGGCATTGAAGGCGGGGGCGAGATGAGCGACGACGAAGAACGAAAGCAGCGCGAGCCCGGATGCCTGTGCCAATGGGATGAGGGCGATTCCCCGTGCCCCGTTCACCCAAGCGAAGACGATGCGCCTGACCCACGCGACGCTCGCATCGCCGAGCTGGAGACGGCGCTGCGCGGGTTGGTAGAGGCCGCGGAGACGGTGGAGGCGTTTGGCGACGAGTACGACTACGAGACCTACGCCGACGTCGAAGCCATCGAGAAGGCGCTGGAGCAGGCGCGGGGGGTGCTGGGATGACCCGCCTGGACACCCTGCACGCCGCCATCGTCGAAGCTGCCGAGCGCTGGGCCACCATCATCGACGACGGCGACACCGAGGCCGAGCTCGCGGACGCCGTGCGCCGCTACACCGAGGCGCGGGACTGCCCGCCCGGCGCGGTTGGCAAGGTCACCGTAATGGCCGGCGAGAGCCGCAGCAGCGCCAGCTACGTCGAGTACTGGCTCATGCCGCCCAGCGTCCAGCGCGGCGCGCGGGTCCGCCACATGTGCGACGGCGTCTCGGTCGCGACAGACGGGCCCGGCCCCGATGCCGGCGAGGTCGTGGCCTTTCAGGCGCTGCTGGGGGAAGACTGACACGCCCATGGCGTAGCATCCCAACATGAACCGCTACCTGCCCATCCTCGCCGTTCTGCTCCTCGCCTGTCACGTCGACGCCGACCCCGGCACCGAAGGCCCTGCCGGTCCTGAAGGCGCGTCAGGCGAGCGCGGAGATGCCGGTGCGACCGGTCCCCGTGGCGCCACTGGCCGACTCGACGCGTCGGTGGTCTATATCGCCAAGAACGCGACGGTGATCCACGAGCCGGGCGAGGACCTACTCATCCAGGCGGCCGCCTACTGCGACCCCGGCGACGTGGTCCTAGGTGGCGGCTGCAACAACCCCAGCGGCACGTTGAGCCAGTCGGCGCCGAACCGCGACGCGGGGCCCGAGGGCTGGGCCTGCTCGGGGCATGGGCGCGACGGCGAGGCGATGACGGTGTACGTGGTGTGCGCCGACTCAAACTGAACGGATAAGAGCAAATCATGAAGATCGGCAAGCGCATCCCCCAGGTCGTCAAGGAGTACATCGCATCCAGCTACGAGTGCGACCGCTGCGGCAAGCCCATCCGCAGTGCTGGCTGGGACGAGAACGAGGTCAACATCCGCGCTCGTATCGGGGAGGTCTACCCCGAGAACGACATGCGCAAGGAGGAGCGCTTCGACTGCTGCGTGACCTGCTGGGAGGAGCACGCCAAGCGTGTGCTTCTCGCCGCCGGGTTCAAGCTCCACGAGTCCGACATGGAACAGCTGCGGCCCGAGGACGGATTCGACCGCATCGACTGAGTCTATGCCGCCGGCAGCGTCGCGTCCGCCACCCGGAACAGCTGCACCATCCGGCGCGTGTAGCTCGACTCCGATGCCGTGTACCACCCGCCCGCGTGGAGCTCGTGGCTGAATAGCGCCGGGTCACCCGTGAGCATGACTGCCCAGGCCTTCGCGTAGCGGGGCTTCCGCAACAGGGCCAGGTACGCCGCTGCGCCCTCAGCAAGGGTCCGGTAGGCGGCGAACTGGCATCGCCCGGGAGCCACGGTCGCGGCGTGTCCACGGGCCCGGAGCGACGCCGCAGCGGCCTCGTCCCTGGCGTACCAGTGCTCGTGCCCGTCCTTCTCGATCTCGCTGCAGTACGGGTACACCACGTAGTCGGCGTCTGAGCCCGCGGGGTGCCGCTGGTTCGCAACGTTGTTGCAGGTGACCTCGCTACCGTTCTCCACCTGCCATTGCGCGACGAGGCAGACCACGGACTCCCTACGCGGCTGGCTGCCCAGCACGGACCAGAGGGCCTCGCCGACCGCAGTGAACATGTCGACGGGAGTGACGTGGGTGCGGACGTAGGGGAGCTCGCTCATGGTCAGTTCCAGTCGAAGGCGGTCTGCTTCGTCTTCGGGGCGGTCAAGAGCTTCTGCTCCTGCTTCGAGCCGATGGACGTCTCGCCCTTGGCCATGCGCTCCAGCGCGCGCTTGACCCTCGGAACCGACAGGGTCGACACGGCGTAGGGCGAGGGCACCGTCCACTCCTTCCGGATCCACCCGATGATGCGCTGCTTCGTGTAGCCGCGAAGCTTGTGGACGGCGTGGATGCCGAAGCGGATGTCGGCGACGTCCTGGGTGTTGTTCCTGGCGCGAGCCGAGCTCGAAGCGGTCTCGTCCAGCTGGGCCGGCGGGATGGGGGCCCCGTGCTTCCAAGCGAGGTAGACCGCGATGACCTCGTCGAGGATGGCATCGGCCACCTTTGTCTCGCTCTTCGCGATGACCTTCAAGGCTTGGGCCTCGGTCAGCCAGTACTCGACGGCTGGCCGACCACCGGCGGGGGTTTGCTGCACGGTGCGGCAAACCCCGGTTTCTCCGAAGATTCGAACGATGAGCTGACGGATGGTGCGCGGGCGGGCGAACCCGAGCTTCTCGGCGAGCTCCAGATCCCGGATGCGGGGCTCCTCGTCCCCGGCGAAGCCCAGCGTCCAACCGTCGACCAGCTGCGTTCTTGTGATAGCGTTCATGCGTTACCTCGTGACTTGGGGTGACCACGGTCCCGGACGCACCGAACGTCGCGGGACCATCTACGTTGAGACGAGCCTACACCATGGATGACGCATCGGTGGGGTCGACGTCGCTGTAAAGGTAGACCCCCGTTGCGTAGTCGTGTTCGCCCCCCACGTTGTCGGCCCGCCCCGCGTCGTGCTTCCACCCGCGGTTCTGAATCATCGAACCATCGCGGCGCCACCACCCGTAGATGCACGCCATCCCCGGCGGGGTGTTCGGGTCGTCGATCCAACCCTTGCCAAAATTCGAGGTGGGCTCCCCCGTCCAGCCAGCGTTGACCATGCGGTTCCACACCTCGCCATCGTGGCGCCGGCAATAGGCCTCGCTCGACATGTTGTCGAGGTCGTGCTGGTTGTAGACCAGCGTCACCGGGTCGATGTGCAGGGCCACCGAGTGGAGCTCATCGGCGTCGCGCTTCTTGCCGAGCCTCCACCCACGCCGTTCCGCGTACCACGCCGAGAACGCGGCGTTGACCCGGGCCATGGTGATGCCCTCGGTGCCGGAGAAGTCGGCGAGCGGCAGCTTCGTGGCCCACACGCCCGACGGGAGCCGCACCCACCCGGTTGGGTGGACGTTCACCGCGTCGGCGGGCGTGGCGTAGATCTCCCTCACCGGTCCGACTCCCGCACCGCGGACATGTACCCGCTGGACGCCGCCAGCAGGAACGCCTCCGCGCGCTCCAGCGCTTCGATGCCGGCGCCGAGGTGGGCCCGCGCCGAGAGCGCCCGCATGCCGGTCTGCGCCTCGAGCTCCTCGGCCCCCTGGCGAGCGGCGGCCAGCGCGACGCGGATGCGGTCGATGGGGCTGGGCGTCATCGCTCCGAGTCCGGAGGGCCGGCGGGAGAAGGTGAGGGGATGGTGTTGAGCCTGTCGAGGGTGTTCGGCGGCGCCGGCGTCGTGTCGCGCCGGTCGTCACCCATCGGGCTGCCGGGTCGGTCGGTGACGCTTTCCCGCCAATCGAGCTCGTCGGCGTCCTGCTCCGTGAGCCGACGCGGCGAGCCGAGGTAGCCCAGCTCCGTGAGCTTCGACACCAGCGGCTCCGCGAGCACGCCGCCGCCCAGGTCGCGCAGGACCCGCACCACGACGAAGACGGGGACCATGGCGGTCACGATGGACCTCGGACCATTGCGGCGCGGCACTCCCGGAGCAGATCGTCGCAGCACGTAGCGGAGCAGTATGGGCCGATGCGACGACCGCTTGGTAACCCATCGGGAGCGTATGGGTAGGCGAAGGCTTGCGCCCCACACGGGTTACCGCATCGCGCGCAGAGCCATCGCCCGTTCGTTCGGTACACGTTCACGTCCACACCCGCACGTCGAGCGCCCGCGCCACGGCCCGCGTCACCTCGTCGTCGAGCCGCGCCAGGAGCCGCCCGTCTTCGTGAGCTAGCGTAAAGGTCCGCGCCTCGGTGTTGTCCGGGCTGATGGCGGTGACGTTGCTGTACGCGTGGCCGACGCTCACCCCGCGCGGGCATGACCGGGTCGTCGCGAGCCGGGACTGGCCCACGGACACGAACCAGCCCAGCGAGGTGGTGATGGGGCGCATCATGGGGCGGGGGGCTTCGTGGCCGTAGCGCGCTTCTCGGCCTCGCGAAACGCTGCCGCGCCAGGCGGCGCCGGCGACTTGAGCCGATGTCCCAGCACCGCGCCGAGGACGCCTACCGCTACGCCGCCGAGGGCGGTCCCGAGTGCTAGCCAGTCCATCACTCACACCCCGGATCGGCGTTCTGGTGCGCCGCGGAAACAGGAGCCGGAGTGCTTCGCCGCCGAGCCGGCTTTGACCCTCCCGCCTGTCCGATAGCGCTTCGTTTCCAAGAGTTCGACCGCTGACGAGCGTTTTTACACTCCCTGCACTGGCGAGTCCCTTCAGAACTGATGATGAGATTTTCCCCCGTAACGGCATGCCCACGCTTGCAGTGGGTCTTGGCTTCGTTGTCGACGGCCTTCTTGGGGCGCCATCCTAGCCGCCGGTCTCGGTCGTACATGTCTTGCGAGTTCTCGCTCATTGTGCCCGAGTCGAGATGTGCAGGGTTAACGCACGCCCTGTTGTCGCATCGGTGGCGTACCACCGCCTCTTCGGGAATCGAGCCGTTGTAGAGTCGGTAGCTGAGACGATGGGCGCTGACCAGCTTGCCCAGCCAGAAACCAGCGTATCCCGAGCCCTGGAAGATGGTGCTGGTCCACTGCCAGCAACCACCGATGCCGGGATAGACCTCCTCTGCCGCAGGGCGAAAGTCGACCTTGGCCATGAACCGCTCGACCATCTTGGCGTCTTCGATCATTGCCCGCATCCTGGATCGGCTTGGTCGTGGGCGGCACAAAAAACCTGGTGGATCTGTTCCATGCCTTCGATGACCGGGAGCCACGACGCCTGGACCTTCGCTTCACAGGCCTCGTCATGGGCGCACGTCTCGAGCATGGCGCCATAGAGCTCGGGGAGACCTTGCAGATGCGCGACCGCGGCGTCGAGCTTGGCCACCACGGGCGGCACGGTGCCAGCGCCGCACCCGGCGAGGGCAAGGACCATGGCAGGCAGCAGGCTAAGCGGGTAGCTGAGCCAGCGGCGCTTGCGCTCCGTCCTCCGTGCGCCGCCTTCGGCTTTCCAGTCGAGGTTGCAGGCGGTCATCAAGGTTCGTTTGTGGTTGTGCGGCGTGGTCGGGATGAAGCTGTCTATGTTCCAGCCGCGCTCCCGGTCTTCTCGGTGGCGCCTCACAAGATGTCCTCCACGTCGACGTCGCTTTCCGCGGGAGCCTCGGTGCGCGCGCGCGCAATGAACGCGTCGGCCCGGTCCCAGTACCCCTTAGGGATCCGATCGGCAACCTCTCCAGCCCAGTCGCGGGCCGTGGCGCGAATCTCCCAGACGTGGGAGTGCTTGCCGCCGACGGCGAGAGGCCCAGCGGGTACGTCGTCGGGCTTCATGTCGCGATGGATCACGGCACACCGCCGTCCCGCTCGCTGGCCTTCGCTAGGGCAGCAACGAACGCGTCCGGGTCGCCACCGATGGTCACCGGCCCAACGTTGTACCGCTGCTGCGTCGGCTTCTCCAGCTCCGAAGGCGCCACGCTCACCGGCGGGATCACCGTCAGCGTGATGGCGCTCGAATCCTGCGCGGCGGCGATGACCCGCGACACGTCGTCGATCTGCTTGGCGTTCTTCGGCGCCGCGGCGGCGCGGCCGGCGGCGTTCACCGCGAGGGGCGTGATGGCCTCGATGAACCACTGGATCCGGGTCCAGCCGAAGCGCTTGGCGGCCTCCGCGAGAAGGTTCAGCACCGCGGTCGCGATGGCCAGGGCGAGGGTGAGCTTCGCTTCGGGGCTCACGGCCGGGCCTCCAGCGCGGTCAGGCGGGCGTCGACCACGGCCCAGTGCGAGCGCGCCTCGGCGTTGAACGCATCCTGCCTCGCGGCGGCCCTCTCGCTGCGCCAGGCCATGATGGCCAGCACCACGGCGATGACGCCGTAGCCGACCAGCTGGGCCCGGGCATAGCCACGGATGCTGTCGCCCAGCCGCGCGAGCTCGCCGGTGTGGGCCCGGTGTGCGCCGGTCTCCCGTAGCGCCGTGTCCAGCACGTCGGGGCCCAGTGCGCGCGGGCTCGCCGGCCAGTTCTCGCCGGGGTTCACGGGTGTGTCTCGGTCTTGGCTCATGGGTGCATCATCCTATCCCAAACCAGCTTGCCTAGCCCCCCCAGAATCAGAATCAGCAGGGCCGAGATGACGCCCCACAGGCGCCCCGACCGGTCCGCCGCGCGCTTGAGCGCCGCTGCGAGCTCCTTGGCCGCCCGCTCCTTCGCCTCGTCGTCGAGGGTGAACCGCCGCGTCAGGTCGAACAGCGCCCCGGTGTAGTCCGCCTTGTGGCGCTCCAGGTCCCGCGTCACCTTTCCCACGTCGGTGCCGAGCCGGGCCACCGCGGACAGCACCCGCTGGATGTCCTGCCCGTGCGCGTAGAGGAGCGCCGACGTCGTGCCCTCGTGCATCACGGGCGTGGTGCGCTCGTCGTAGCGCGGCGCCGGTGGCTCGCTGTCGGGGTCGACGCGGCTGTCTCTCCAGCCCGGGCGGTTGGCCATGGGTCACGGGAACGCCGTCTCGACGATGGTGCGCGCGTTCGCGATCGCCGAGTTGGACAGGAACGAGGGGGCCAGCGCGAGATGGCAGAGGCGCATGCCTGCAAAGCCCGTTCGCCCCGACTGGTCGCGGTTCGCGCCGATGCAGCCGAGGTCGGTCAGCGTCGCGCCGATGGCCCCAGGGCTACCAGCAACGCCTGCGCTGTTTGCGCCATCGATGGTCGAGTACGCGAGGCCCGTGCTCCCGTCGTAGCGGGTCACGAACGTGTGCCACGCTCCGGTGGAGAAGCCGCTCTGACCGGCCTCCGCGAGGTTCGCGCCGTTGTCGTGCACATCGACGATGGCGAACCCGCTCGACTGATACGAGCGCATGTAGGAGACCGTGTTGCTGGCGTTGCCCTGGCTGTAGACTGTGCCGCTGCCGGAAGGCGTGGTCTCGATGTAGCAGCGGGCGATCATCGTCCACGATGCGGTGGCGCTCGTGGGCACCAGCGGGCTTACCAGGTCCAGGCTCTCGCTGTTGGCCTTGTCGAAGTAGACCGAGGGCGCCGACGAGGGCCCCCCCGTGGCGTTGAAGGCGGGCCGGTTGCCACCGGTCGTCGCATTGACGGCGCCGATCTGGTCGGCCCACGTCGCCACGTCGCCGGACACCTGAGTGATGCCCATGTCCGCGCGGTACTCGTGGGTAAAGCCGAGACTGGCGAGCGCGGACACGGCCGGCGGGATGGCATTGATGTCGATGACCGCCGAGTCGCCGGTCACCTGCACCTCGGCGACGAGCGAGCCTTGCACGACGCGCACGTAGAGCGTCCCGGCCGTGACGCGGCGAACGCGGTAGATGCCCGCGTCCACGTCGTAGGTGAGCTCCACGGCGTGGCTCCGTCCCGCGCCGGCCACCGTCTTCGGGTTGGTGGCGTAGGTGCCGAACGAGGCGGTGTGGGTCCAGACCTTGAACAGCGCCGTTTCGATGTACCCAAGCACGCGCAGAGTCCCGGCGCGCTTCATGGCGGGCTTCGGGGCGGCGAGCGCGGCGTCGTTGAAGTACCGCTCGGCGTAGGTGTTGCCGGTGAACTGGTCGGCGTCGCCGTGGTTGAACGTCACGGCGTCCCCAGGCTGCGACTGATGCCAATGCAGGGCGGACCCGAGATTGTGAGCGCGGATGGTCTGCGCCATCGAGGCGAACTGACAGGTGGCGTCGGACGCTTCTTCCATCGCCCAGATGTTCGGGCTCGGCGTGACGCACCCGAGCGCCGACCCCTCGGAGGCCACCGCGCAGCGAGGTACGTAGGGCTCCATGGCGGCGGAGCGCATGACCCCCACGGCGGCCTGAATCGGCGTCGCGAGGTCGGGCCGGCGACCACCCAGCGAGTCGGTGAGGCTGCGGTAGAAGTCGGTGACAGGGAAGAAGCAGGCCGCTCCGCTCCAGAAGTCGGGATGCTTCAGCACCGACAAGAGAGCCCGGCCACCTCCCGTGCTGTAGCCCTGCGCGAAGGCCTTCGTGGTCGAGACGACCGTGGGCGCGGTGGTCGCGCGCACGTAATTCACGGCATCGACCCAATCGTAGATCTCGCGCGCCCCATCGTCCGGCGTGGTCCGCTGCCCGAGCGCGATGACGTACCAGCCGCGGCGTGCCCAGCGACGACACGCCGAGTCGGGCGTGCTGCTGGCGGCGGAGTGATAGCCAGGCCCCACGACAAGGATCGGCAGCTTGGCAATGGTCCCAGCCGCTGCCGCTGCTGCGATGGCCGTGTCCACGCAGGTCTTGCCGCCGATGCTCTGGGCCGTGTCGGTGGTCAGGGTGACGGTGAGCGACGCCTCGGTGAAGCCCGCGCCGGTGCCGACGTTGCCAGCAGCAAGGGAGTGGTCCGCGAGCGTTGCGGTGGGGTCGGTGGTCGCCGGGTCGGCGGGCGTCGTCGCCCCCCCGCCAGACAGGACCAGCGTGAAGGCAAGCGCCGTTGCGCCGAGCCGGGGCGTGCCGCTGGTTGGCGACGTGAGCGCCCACGTCTTGCCCGCGTTGGAGGTGCCAGCAAGAATCAGTACCGTGGTCCCCAGCGGCGCTTTCACGTCCTGGTTCATGTCCACGGCCCGGGTCCACACGCCGTTGGCAGCGTTGTATATACCGTTCTGCGTGCCGTCCGTCTGCCCTGCCACGAGGACGCGGTCCCCGGCGGCCAAGGCTACGCCGTCGACCGTCTGGAGGCCTTGCAGCGTGATGCTGGTGGAGGCGACCACGCGGCATGCGAACTTCCACGGGGAGCGCCCCGCCGCGGCTGCCTGAAGGAGCGAGTCGAGAGAGTCGGTGGCCATGGCGTGCTCCTAGAGGTTCGAGAGGCTGGTGACCGAGGTGCCGCCCCAGCCGACGACGGCCCACCCCACGGTGGGCAGGTCCTGGACTTCGATCCAGCCCTGCGACGAGGTGCCGATGATGCCCATGACCACCGCGCCGTTGGTCTGAAGGGTCACCGAGAAGGCATCGGCCTTGGGGCGCACGAGGCGGATGATGCGGCTGTCGTTGGTGGTGTTGGGGAGCGTGTACGTGCGGTTCGCGGTGACCGTGGGCACGCGCACCAGGCCGGTGACCGTGGCGGCCATCGTGGTGTTCGCGTCGGTGAGGTTCGAGCTGAATGGGCGCAGGCCGCGGGCGAAGGTGGGGCCAGGACCGTTGAAGTTCACCAGCGCGCCGCTGTTGAAATCCACCTGGTCGTTGAAGCCGGCGCCCTGGAAGATGGCGGCGCAAGCCACGGTGAAGGTGCACGAGCTCGACACGTTCAGGCCGCCACCGACCCCGGTGCACACCACCATGGCGCTGGTGTTGATCTGCGCGGTGTGGACCACCGGCCCGTTGAATTGGACGTTCGAGGAGTAGGTCTGCGCCCCGGCGTAGGTAGCCGTCCCGGTGAACGCGTTGGGCCCCGCGAGACGCGGCGACAGGTCGCTCTGCCCCTTCAGATAGCCCAGGCGGTCGGCGAGGTCGCCGAAGACCGAGTCACAGTTGGCCTCGTTGAAGAGGTCGCCCGATTTGTAGGAGCGGGTCCCCGAGCTCCACGCGGCGGCGGTGTTGATGGAAAGGGTTTTCAGGGCCATCTCTACACGTACTCCTCACCCACAACGAGGCCGTCTCCGACCGTCATGCCAGAGCTGGCGTACCCTACCATAGGGAAGTGCAAACCGATGCGAACGCCGTCCAAGTTGTTGACGTCAGAGAGGATGTCGACCGCGGACGCCCCTAGGAAGTCCACCAAGAGCTCGGCGCCCCAGACGTGAGCCGGTGCCCACCGCTTGGCGATGCGCCGGATGCGCGACAGCTCGTAGGGCTGCATGGTGATGCCCACCATCAACGTGGGGCCGACCACGAGCGAGTCACCGACAACGGGCACGGCCCACTTCGTCTGGGGGGTCACCACGACCCAGTACCGGGACCAGTTGTCGCCGCCCTCCAGCGGGTCGGTGTGCCAGCCGTCGAAGGCCGGCGTGTAGACGTGCACCTGCCCGGGCGCCACGCCCATGTGCTCTTGGAGGATGCGCGCGAGCTCGGTCGGCGGGCCCTCGGCGGCCCAGTCCACCCATGCGTTGGCGATGCGGAGCCGAAAGGCCGTGTTCGTTTCGCCGTCGTAGCGCTCCAGGAGCCTTGAGCGCGCGATGTTGGGCAGGACGTCGCTCGGTGCGAGCAGCACCATGCCGGCCTTCGCGGCCTCCTTCACGGCGGCCACGGCGAGGTCGACGACGTAGCCCACGCCACCGGCGAATGCGAGCCCCCACGGGCCCGCTAGCCACGGCGGTAGCTGCGCCCGGTAGTAGGCCTCGTAGCTGTCGGAATCGGGATCGATGGCCATCAGGCTGACTCGACGTAGACGATGCGCGTCGTGTCGAAGGTCATCACGAAGTAACTGGGCAACTGGAGGTTGGGCACGCCGATCCATCCACCTGGCGAGAACAGGCAGTCGACGACGTAGGGGGCATCCATGATCTGCTGGATGATCTCCGACTGGATGACGTTGCCGCCGATGTCGATGCTGAGAGCCAGCGCCGCAAGGTTCGCTTCCACGGCGGCCTTCGCGTCTGCGGTGTGGCCCACCTGGACGTAGACGGTGATGGGCAGCGGAAGCGAGTAGGCCGTGGCGGCCATCACGGTGACCTTGCTCCCGGTCGGCGCCTTGCCGCTGCCGTCTGCGGCTTGCAGGTAGGCCTGTAGCGAACTCACGGCGCCGGGCGCGTCGATGTACACGCGGAGCGAGCCCGGGCCGTCTGGGCTGTCGCGAGCGATGCGGGCGCGGGTCACGCCGGAGAAGGTGAGCGCCCAGAATTTGTAGGCCGCAGGGGGGCTGCCGGTGCCGAGGGTGGCCCACTTCAGCGGGAGGCGCTCGGTAAGGTCGTCGTCGCTTTCCTCGTCGAGGCCCTGCGTGGTGACCCACGTGCCGGTTGCATTGTAGTCGGGATTCGAGACGGTGACCGTGGGGAGCGTGGTCACCATCTGCGAGATGCTGCCGTTGCCCACGTTGTAGCGAGCGCCAGGCCCCTCGGCCTGGATGACGACGTCCTGCATCTGGCCGTTGAGGGGGATGGTTCCTGAGGTCTGGACGCGGTAGCGAAGACCCGTCGAGGTGCCGATGATGACTTGCCCCGCGGTGACCGTGTGCGGCCCGCCGCCGTGGTCTGTGAGGGTGGCGCGCCCCACGGTGGAGCGGGCGGCCTTGCGGTCCTCGTTGTACTGGCTCTTGGCGAACAGCGTCAGCCACGCGCCGGCCGAGATGAGAGCGCCTCTAGTGCCGAGCACGGCGCCCTTGGCGATGGTGGGCACCGTGGCCCATACGTCCTGGATGATGACGCCGAAGCCTTGCAGAAGCGCGCGGGGGACGCTGCCCGCCTGCCACGCGGTAACCGGCAGCTCGGCGATGGCCTGCACGTCGAGGAGACGCTGCTCCACGCCGGTCGCGGTCGTCGGTGTCTGGAGCTCATCGAAGGTCGCCATGGTGCCTCACGAGGTAGGGTGGAGGATCTGCACGGTGAGCTGGTCCACCGCAATCGTGAGCTGGAAGTCACCGCCAGCGGCGACCACCGCGATGGTCATCTTGAGCCGGTTGGAGGCCGCGTCGATGTCGAAGGCCACGACGGCGGCGCTCGCCACGCGCTCCTCCTTCGTAAGCTCGGCCACGATGGCGCCCTTCATCTGCGCCTTCTTCAGCGGGGTGATGCGCGCGCTGGTGTGCTGGCGGAGGTCGTACCCGTAATCAGGGTCGCCGGGCAGGGTCCCATGCGGGGTCATGAGCCGACGCGCGCATGCCTCCACGACGAGGCGTGTTCCCGTGACGAGGCCGAACAACGGATCCAGGTCTGGAACGCCGTTGATGAAGCTGGAATGCTCGACGCCGTAGGCGTTGCTGGTGGCCATCAGATGGCCTTCACCTGGGTAGCTGCCACGGAGCCCGGCACGTAGGGAGAGCCCGCGGTGACCGGCCCCACGGAGCAGGTGAGCGACGCGAGCGAGGCGGCAATCTTGGTGAGCTCGGCGGCGACCATCTGCGCGAGCGCGACGGGCGTGGCCGCGGTGGCGGGGGAGCCTAGCGCGACGCTCGGTGCGTCGATGGTGACCTCGGTGGTGGCCTTCACCGAGAGCGAGAGTGCCTGGCCCTGTGCGAACCCTGTCACCACCGGCTTGGAAGGATCGCCATTCTCATGGGTGAGTTCCACCGCGATGCCCGGCGCCACCTTGAAGCCCGTGACCCCGGGGACGCCTACGCGGGCGGGGACCTTCGATAGGTGCGGCATGCGGTCGTCACTGCTCTTGAGCTCCAGCGTCCCGTCACCGTTCTGACCCACTACCTGGCAGACGAACGTGGCGTAGTAGTCGACGCCCGACACGCCGGACTGGATGGCCTTGTCGAGCTGGTCGGCGACGCCGCCGCGACCGGCCTGGTAGCTGGCCATGCACCGGAGGCGCTTCGCGTCGATGGTGTACATGCACGACGAGATCTGACGGCCAAGCACGGTCATGCCTGGGAGCACGTCGAGGCCCTCAAGCGCAAGCTCGAAGCTCTGCGCGGTCTTGTCCTCCTTCGTCGTGGTCGCGTCGACGGTGACCGCTGGCCACGTCTCCACACCTACCCACCACGAGCCGTCGGGGAGGCATCGGAACGAGGCCCCCGTGGCCGCTAGGACGCGTCGCATCGCGGGCGCGCTCTCTTCTGCCTTGCGGGTCCAGCGCGCCACCTGCGCGTCAAGCACGCCGCTCTGCGAGGTCTGGGAGAGGGTCTCGCCGCTCTCGGTGAGGATGTCCGAGACGAGGTTGCGGCGTTCGGTGGCGATGTACGGGCGCACGGGGACCACGACACCGAAGGTGCCGGCGCCACCGACCGCGCGCACCTTCACCAAGCCACCGAGGTCGGCTTCGGGCGGGCGCAGCGCGGTACCGCGAAGCTTGGCTGTGCCGATGGTGATGGCCAGCGCGCCGTAGAGCGCCCTGGGGTTGTCGGTCATAACCTCCAGGTCTGCGGTCCAGCGCCCCTGGAGCCCGAACGTAAGCCGCCCTTGGGTGATCGTCTCGCCGTTCACTTCGGCGAATCCGGTCACGTTGCGGCCTGGATGTCGAAGGCCTCGGCCACGGTGCGGATGCGGGACACGTCACCGTCGGTGGGCACGTGGAAGACGGCCGCGCTGTCGTCGCCCCAGGCGTAGACCATGCGGAAGCCATCGGGGACGTGATTGCCGGTCGCGAGGATGACCGACGCGAGTCCGCCGCACGAGAGCTTGGCCGCGTCGCGCAAGATGGCGAAACCGCCGTCGGTGGACCGCATGACCATGGGGGCACCCGCCAGCGCCAGGAGCATTAGGCCCGAACCCACGTCCAGGGTGCGCACCATGGCCAGCACCTCCGCGCGCTTCGTCGTGATGAGCTCGTCGAGGGTCACGGGCCGGTCTTCTTGGGCGACTGCGAGGGCGCCATGTTGTTGCAGTCGAGCTGTTGCATCTGCTGCTTCCACGATGCGGCCACGGCGTCATGGCCCGCGGCCGACGCGATGAGGTCGTCGTAGCCGAAGGGGAAGATGTTGTCCGGGCTGTGCAGGATGTTGTAGGCGTCCTGGCGGTCCTGCGCGGCCTGCGCCAGCTCGTTGTTGTAGTTGTAGAGCAAGATGCCGCAGTCCTGTCCGCCGACCACCTGCCCGTGCGGACCGCCGTCGCCGGCCTTGCCCGTGTTGGCGGGCTTGGGCGGGCTGGCCTCGGTGCACGTGATGGTGAACGTGCGAATGTCGAAGTCACTGCGCTCGGGGCCGGCGATGCTCTCGATGATGACGAGGGAGACCTTGCGCGCGATGCACACCGCGTGAGAGATGGCGTGGCTCTTGGGCGGGTCCTTGGCGCCGGTGGGGATGGGGTCGAGCCCGTCCTGGAAGCGCTTGACGATCTCGTCGAACTGAGCCCCGGTCCAGAACGCCAGCGTGATGGTCACCTTCGCGGGCTCCACGCCGGCGAAGTTGTGGGTCGCGAGGCTCGTGCCCTTGGCCTTCTTGTCGTCCCACTTGTTGGCGCGGGTGATGGTGACCCCGGCGTAACCGGGCATGTCCTGCCCGTCTAGGCTCACGGTGTCCCAGAGCTCCGGGTCGCGTGACCACGGGCCAGCGGGGATGGTCGCGTCGGCCACTAGCGGAGGCTCCCCGCGTCGATGGTCGATGGCGGTAGGCCGGACCCGATCGTGTCCTTGGAGATGACCACGATGGCGTTGTCCTTCAGGTACTGCACCACCACCCCTGCTAGCATGTTCGCGAACGCAGCGGATCCCTGCCTGGCGGCCACGGCGGGCGACTGCGGGAATAGCGTCAGCAGGCCGTCATAGATGGCCCTAGAGAGGCCGGCGCCCGACACGCTGCCGTTGGGCGCCACGATGGTCAGACCCGCGTCGAGGGCCATCAGGCGTGGCTCTCTGCGAGGTCCTGGAGCATGCCCAGGAAGCCGCCGCCGTCTTGCACGGTCACGGGGCCGATGTTGTAGGTGTTGCCGCCCTTGCCACCGCCCGAGTCGCCACTGGCGACCTGTCGCACGTTGATGGCGGCCTTGTAAGGCTCGGCGCTCACGGCCTCCGTCGAGGGAGGCGGGACGCGGATGCTGCTGCCGATGCTGGAGCCGAGGTCGGCGCCGCTGAACATGCCTTGCAGCTGGTCGCCCATGCTGCCGCCTAGGCCGCTGATACCGCCGCCCATGCCGCCGGACACGGAGCCGCCGAGACTCGACATCGATGATGCGAAGTCCTTAAGCTTGCCGGCCGCGTTGGTGATGGCGTCACCCACGGCGTTCCACAGGGCGATAAGGCTCTGCACGATGCCGGCGATGGGGCCGAGGAACGAGAGCATGATGCTTCCCGCGGTGCTCCAGGCTGCCGACAGGAACAGCGCCGCCTGTCCCGACAGGTCGGTCATGCTGTTCAGCCATGCGAGGCCCTGGATGCCGGCCACCGTGGCGCCTAGAAGCGCCGCGCCGAACGCGAGCGCGTCGCTGGCGAGCTTCTGCATGGCCGGGTCCGAGCCGAACGCCTTGAGGCTGACCCACGCACTCTGGAGCACGCCGACAAGCCACACGCCGCCTTGGTAGGCCTGGACCACCGAGTCAGCGAACCCGCCCGCGGCGTCGGCGGCCAGCTGAAACACCTTCTCGATGTCGGCGGTGGTGAGGTTGTCGAGGAGCCCGATGACCTTCGACATGCCGTCGCCGATGGCCGCGATGAGCTTCTTGCCTGCGTCGCTGTTCATGACGGCCATGACGCGCTTGATGGCCTTGGTGGCGGGGGACCAGTCGACGTTGACCGCCGCGAGCATTTGGTCCTTCATGTTCATGAGGCGCTCGATGGTGCCGCCGAGGCTCTTGTCGGCCTTTTCCTGCGCGAGGCCGCCGAACTCCTTCCCCGTTTGCTTCTTGATGGCGTCGAGGATGGCGGGGATAACGTCGGTCGACTGGAGCTTGCCAGCGGCCTGCATTTTCTGGATCTCGGCGGTGGTCTTGCCCAGGCGCTTCGCGAGTGCCTCGTAGACGGGTCCGGCGCCGAGACCGGCCTCTACCAGCTCGTTGAGCTCGTCGCCTTGCAGGTGCCCGGTCGCCTGGATCTTCCCGATGGCGCGGGTGATGCTCTCAAGGTTGGCCTGGGGGTTCAGGGTCTTGAGGTCGGCCATCGCTTTCACGATGTCGTCAACCATGTTGACCTTGAAGCCCTGCGCCATGAGCGTGTTGAAGCTCTGGAGCGTCTCCTTGAAACCGGCGCCGATCTGAAGGCTCGTTTTCGCGGCTCGGTCGTACGCGGCCTGCGCGGCCTCCGGGCTCTTCAGGATGGCGGTGAACGCCGTCATCGTGTCGTTCTTCAGCTGGGCGGCGTCGAACACCATCTTGCCCACCGAAAGCGCCACCGCAGTGGCGACACCGGCGACGGCGAGGCCCACCTTCGCAAGGACCGATGCGACGTCGACGGCCACGCCGATGACCTTCTGGAGGCCGCTGGCGAGCGCGCCGACGACGGGCAGGGCCGTCTCCGCCATCTCGGCCACTTGCATCACGCCGCCGAGCTCCGCGCCTAGGCCCTTGGAGAGGAGCTGGCCGACCTTCTGTTGCAGCGAGGTGGCCACCGCGGACGCGCCCCCGCCATCGAAGCTGCCGGTGTTTTTCTGGGCTAGGAATACGTCGGCCGAAGAGCCCGATGCTGCCGCCGCTGTGCGGAGCGACTGCGACTTGCGTGAGGCGCCGAAAGCCTTGTCGTATGCGGTAGCGGCCTTGGTGAATGCGGCGGTGGCCTTGGTGGCCGACGCGTACATCGCGCCGAAATCGTCGGCGATGGCCTTGGCAGGCGCGCTCGCGCTGGTAGTCGACCCCTTCAGCTTGACCAGCGCGGTCTCGAGGCCACCGAGGGCGAGGGCAGCTTGCAGGGCGGGCCCCGAGATGCCATCGCCTAGGGTGACTTGGTAGACAACGGCCATGCTTACTTGCCCATCCCACCGATGAACTTCGTGACGTAGGACTGGAACTCAGCTTCCAGCATCGCGCCCGCTAGGGCGTCTCGGCTCAAAGGAACTCCGCGCGCGGCGAGCAGAAGCTTACCGTAGGTAATCAGGTCGCCGCGGCCCTGTGCGCGGAGGCTCAGAGTTTTCCCATCTCTACGTCCGCGGTCAGGCCGGCTCGCTCGGCGAGAACGCCAGCGATCATGCTGAAGAGACCCGGGGCGCGCGCCTCGATAGGAGCGGTGTCGAGAAACCCATCGATCTGCACAGGGAACACCGTCAGCGTGCGAATCATGTCCCGCATCTTGGTGGCGTCCGCCTGATTCTTGAGCAGGGAATCCAGCTCGGTGGCGTTGGGCTCCCGGCACACCAACGTGAAGTTGGCCTCGGTGGTCTCGTTCTCGAAGTGGAGCGCGTGCGGCATGTCCGCCTCCCACTTAACCATGACCTCTGCCAACTCGTCGGTGAGCTCATGCTCCTCGAGCACCGAGACCGGCCCCGCCTTGCCCGACACGGCGATGACCTGGATGGCGATTGAGATGAGCTCGCCGGCTTTCATCTTGGGCGGCTGCGGCCACACGATGCACGCCGTGGCGAGCTTCTTGATGGCCTTGTCGGCGATGCCCTCACCCTTGGCGGCAGCGGTGAGCTCGGCGAGCGTGGGCAGCCTAACGATCACACCGAACCGACCCATCCAGATGACGGTTCCGTGCTCGGCCTTCAGGCCATCGATGACGTCGCGGGTGGGCTTGCTGCTCACGCTGCGCTACCCGTCTCGCCGACCTCGGGAGCGATGCTCACGCCGTTGACCTGGAAGTCCAGGCACGTATACGCAAGCTCGCACTCCACCTCCTCGTTACCCTCGAGCTCGACGGGAAACTCGGTGAAGCGCAGGTCCACCACGGTGACCTTGTGCTTGTTGGCGCCCTCGACCACCGAGATGGTGAAGGTGTGGAGTCGGCGGAAGAAATCCGAGTTGGTGCCGAGGTAGTTGAGCGCCTCCTTCAGCAGCAGCTTCAGGCTGCCGTCGAAGCTGACCTGACCCACGGTGTGGCTCCGGGCCTTGCGCTTGTTGGTCATGACGGGCTTGCCGCCTTCGAGCTTGGGCGTGACCTTGATACCGCGGAGCCCTTCGAACTCCACGGCGCCCTCGATGACGGTGCACGAAACGAACGAGTACGCGAACGGGGTAGCTGCCATGTCGTGCTCCTCAGGTCAGGGCGGTGGCGAAGCCCATATCCCACGCGATGTTTTTCGCGTAGGCGGGGCCCACGAAGCGGATGCGAGCGCGCAGGATGTTGCTGGCGCTGAGGTCATCCGAGCGGTTGAAGTAGACGCGAATGCGGTCCACCGAGCCGGCGAGGCCGGTCGTCAGGAACGCGCTTGCGCCGTCCTCCAGCGCGTCGGCGACGCGGGTGGCGATGTAGCCCGTGTTCGGGTCCTTGCGGAGCCGAGCAGACAGGTTTCCGAGCGACCAGAGGTAGAACAGCTTCCACCCGCGGATGCCGATGCGGGCCAGCTGGATGAGCTGGTAGTCGCTGGTAGTCGCGGCCATCGTCAGCACGTTGGTGGGGAAGAACCCCGGCCGGCCGGCGAGGTGCTGGAGCGTCGAGAAACGCGCGGCGTTGAGTCCGGGAGTCGAGCCCTCGTCGTGGTAGCCGGTCGACGCGGCGGCCAGCGGCGGCACGAGGACCTTGGCGCCCACAATGCTGGCGAGGTCGGTGTCCGAGGGGTTGCGCGACGGGTCCACCGCGATGGGCACACCCGCAACCCTGGCAACGAGGGGGCGCCCCGCACTGCGCTTTTCCACGCCGCCGGTGCGGAGGTTCACGTACTCCAAGAACCCGGCTGCAATCGAGACGAAGTTGCTGGTGAAGCTCGCGAAGGTAGAGATAAGCGTGGCCTTGTCGACCGCGGGCGCCTCCAGGTAGATGATGAAAGGCTTCTTCGCGGCGAACGCGGTGGTGACCTTGCCGTCGCACATGGTGGCGATGGTGAGCAGGGTCGCCGCGTCCGGGGGCTGGCCGACGACGTGGACGCCGTCGAAGTCGAGCGCGGAGGCGATGAGGTCGTCGAGCGCCGCGGAGATGTTGGCCGAGCTCATGACCGGCGCGGTGTCGGTCCACGACTCGGTGTCACCCGCCACGTAGGTGCCGGCGGTGAAGTTGATGGTGACGCCCGTGGGAAGGACGAAGGTCGCCGCGGTGGTGTAGGTCGGCGAGTAGGTGTCGCCGCCATCGGTCGAGTATTGGAACGTCGCGGTCCCAACGGCGCCGCCGAGGATGACCTTGACGATGTTCTCGAAAGCGTCAACGGGGGCGTTGGTCAGGGTGATGATCGGCGAGGTGCCGACGCGGGTCGCGGTGCCCGAGACGCCTGCGGTGGTCGCCGTGGCCTTGTAGGCGTACGTGGTCTTGCCGCCGCTCTTGACGAGGTGGTCGATGACCGAGTCGCAGAGGGGGCCGCTTACGAGGTCGGTCTTGACCTGTTGGGTGTCCACGCCGCGGTAGGTGTAGATGGTGCCGGCGACGCCGCCCGAGCACGAGCCCAGGAGCGCGAAGGTGTTCGACGCGTCCTCGGGCTGGACGGCGAGGCCGCCATCGATGAGCGTGCCGTCAGAAGAGGGAATGGGGATGGCCATCAGACGGGCTCCTTCTCGGTGGCGGGCTTCTCGGTGGTGATCTGCTCACCCATGGGGATGCCGAGGACCTCGGCGGCGGCCTTGTCGTAGTCGGCCTCGCTTACGCGCTGGCCGATGCCCCAGCCACGGTGGACGCGCACCATGTCGAGGATGAAACCGCGTTGGGCGTACGGGTCTACGGGGCCCTGCGGCGGGCTGTCGGCGCTGAAGGTGTTGACGTGCCCGCGCTTCTCGGCGGTCTCTTCGATGGTCGGGAGCTCGCGCGCGGCGGGTAGCGGACGCACGTCGGCGCCCTTCGCCTCGGTGTCCGAGGACGGATCGTTCTTGCCCATGGGGTTCTTCCTCTAGGGAGCCACGAGCGGCTCGCCCTCGTTCAACGTGTCGTTGATGGCGTCCACACTGGAGATGGTCCAGCTGGACGAAGTCGGGACGAACTCCGACACCTCGGGAACGGCGAGGGTCGCCACGTTCGTGTAGCGGTCGAGCGTGGGGGCCCGTACCGCGATGGTGAGCACGTAGACCTCGCCGCGGTGCACCCAGGAGTCCTGGGTGGCGCTACGAAGCCACGCGCCATCGGCGAAGCGGGTCATGACGTCGTCGTCGTGAAGCGCCTTCAGAAGGTTGCAGCGGAGCGCCCAGGCCTGCTCGAAGCTCTCGCCCCAGCAGTGCACGGCCACTTGCTCGTTCACCACGCCGAGCTCGCGGAACTCGCCGGGGCCTTCCTTGGTGACGGGGCCGCCAGTGGTCGCCGTGGTCGGGACCCACACGTAGCGCGGCGGGAGGTCGTTCTTCGTGAGGTACTTGCCGCCCATTACGTGCATGGTGGTGTCGCCCGCGTAGGTCGCGAGGCGGACCGACATGCGATCCATGACGTCGCCGATGGGGAAGGTCATCAGAAGCCCACGGTGCGCGTCTTCTTGGCGAAGTACGCTTCTAGCGTCTTTTGTATCTCAGCCTCGATAGGGCCATCCCAGGGGGAGGCGCCGAATGGCAGAATCTTGCGCGGGGTCGGCTCGTTGCCGCCTCGCCTGGCATCGCCCTTCTTGAAGTATCGGTCTGCTCCTAGCGCGGGCACGCCGGCCTGGAAAAAGCCCCAGTAGCGAGGGGTACGCATGCTCACGCGTCCCGCGCCCACGGTGGGGGTCACCGAGAGGAGCGCGCCAGTGCGATTGCCGGTGTCTCCGTTGGAGAAAGCCGCCGCCCAGGCCTTGCCCCAGGGGTCGTGTTTCTCCGCGAACCCGTCGCGGTACTTGTTCTCCACGACGCCCGCCATGGCGCGCGTGGCGGCGGGAATGACGCGAAAGCCGGCGTCCTTGAAGGACGCAATGATGCCCTTCAGGTCGCTGTTGCCGCCCTTGAATGCGAAGAACCCGCCCATGCTCGCTAGGTCTCGTCGTTGTCCTGCGGCTCCCAGAATGGCTGGTCGCCGGGAGTGCCGGGGCGCGGTCCGGGGTCGCTCATGCCGACAGCGGGGTCTCTTCCCACATGAGGGAGTAGATGACGAGAGGCGAGAGCCCGGCGGTAGCGATACCCGTGAGCGACAGCGCGTATCCCGGTTGGATGGCCATGGCACCGTCGAGCAGGTCACTGGCCAGGGACCCCAGCAAGCCCAGTTGAAAAGCGGCCGCCAGGAGCGTGGGCGACGACGCAAGGGTGGCCCCGGCGTAGGCTTTCCCCACTGCCACGATGGGACTACCGATGCGCGCGTTCTGCGCCGTCAGCGACACGCCACCAGTAGGGGCTGCAGGCTGTGCATTGGCGCCATAGCCCACGGTTCCGCTCCCGAGCGTGCCCGAGATGTAGCCGACGCGGGCGGCCAGCACCGTGAGCAGTACGCTCGAACCGGTGGGGTTATGCAGAGCAATGGGAGGTGTCGTGCCGAGGGCCGTGCCTGGAGCGATACCCGCCGCTCCGTTAGAGACCATGAAGAGACGCCCCGAAGAGCCGAGCTCGGAATAGCTCGACCTGCTGAGGGCCACGTACTGGTCACCTAGGCCGTTGATTCTTGACACGTCACCATCCCCTAGGGCCGGCGTCAGCGCCGGGGTCAACGTCCAGGGAGAAGGCTCCCGCGGTGCGCGACGCGATGCGCGCGGGGAGAGCCGAAGGGCCCAGCCCGAACTCGCCTCGCGCCACCGTCTTCAGCCACTCCAGCGCCAAGGCGGCGCGCTGGATCTCCAGCTGGTGTCCAGGTTCCTCGGGGTTGACCCCGCGGACGCCGAGGACGCCGGGGATGGCGAGCTCGCAGACGGCCTTCGTGAGGCCTGCGCCAGCCGTAGCCATCTCGGTGGGGAAGCCACGGGACCCGAGGATACCCATCGCCTGGTCCCACGCTGCGTTGAGGTGCGCGGACACTGCGGCGTCGAGCCCAGTCCACGCCCCGGACGGCAGCCCGTAGAGGCCGAAGTCCGAGGCGCTAACAGGGTTAGCCATCAGCGTCGCTTGTGGTCGTCAACCGGCTTCGCAACCACGGAGGCCTTGGCCTCCTCGTTCGCTGCCTTCTCGACCGAGCGAGCGGTTTGAGCCGCCACCTTGGTCTCCTCGGCCTGGCGCTTGGAGCGGAGCTCCTCGAGCTGCTGGCGCTTGGATGCGACCTCTAGGCGAGCCGTCTCCATCTCGATCTCAAGGTCGAGCTTGCGGCTCTCCTCCAGCGCGCGAAGATTCGCGTTGCCGGTGAAGCGCTTGGGCATATCGACGCGCTCCAGGTCGTCCGCGTTGAAGCCGTCGAGGTCGACGTCCGTACGGACGAAGATTCGCGGCTCCTCCTGGAGTGACTTGTAGACGTCGGCCGACACAGCCACGGTGTCCCCGTTGTTGTCCGGCGACCAGCGGCGCCCAGCCCGATAGAAACCGGTAAGCCCGGCATCGGGCATGGACCGCACGTTGGCCACGATGTAGCCGTCGCTGGTCTTCTTCACGCGGCCGCCTTGTACATCTTGAACCACGCGCCGTAACCCATGCCGATACGTCGGTCCAGGCCCCAGACGTAGGCGTTGCGCCAGAACACGTTCTCGCTCTCGGGCTGCACCATGGCCTGCATCGTCAGGGGCTTACGCTCCTGGAGGATGATGGGCTTCAGGCCGCGCTCTCCAACGTCGACGAGGTACCAGGTCGTGGGCTGGTTGGCGAGGCGGTCCCAGACCACGATACCGGCAGCGTCGTAGGTCTGGTTCGACCCACCGTTGGCGCCGTACTGGGTCACAACCACGTTCTGAGCCTCGTCCAGCAGCTGGGGCGGGACGATTAGCTTGATGTTGTAGCCGACGCCGAAGGTCCGGCCGGTCTCACCCTGGAACTGCATCATGGTTTGCATGGCCGTGTTGAAGTTCGCCTGGGTGAGGGCGAGGCCAGAGGCCGCGTAGTTCGACTGGGTGCCGCTCACGGCGTCGATGTCGGTCGGGTGGTCGACGTCGAAGAAGTACTGGCCATCATAGCAAAGCCGGCTCTGACCGTTCTGGAGCAGGTCGAGGAGCAGGTCCTCTTCCAGGTAGCCGCAGGCATCCATGAGCACGCGAGTGCGCTCACTGGCGTCCGCAATGGCCGTCTCCGGAGAGTCGTCGAAGATGTCCTTGTTGACCTCGACGGTCTTCTCGTAGTGCTTGTTGTAGATGGGGAACGCGCGCTCGCGGAACCCATCCACGTGGCGAGGGCCGACCCACTCCGACATGCCAGGCTGCTCGGCCAGCCACTGGTAGGTGTTGTAGAGCGTCGAGCTCGGAACCCGCTGACAGAGCAGGTCCACGATGGTCGACAGGGGTCGGGCAGCAAGGCGCCCGTTGAAGGTGGTGAAAAGCTTGGTCTTCAGCGCCGTGAGGGACGCCGGTGTAGTCAATCCGGACATGGATCTGTTCCTTCCCTATGGCTCAGGTAGAGCCGAGGCCGAGACCGACTCGGACGATGGGTTTGCCGGTGAGCGGCCCGAAGCTGACGAGGATGCCGGCCACGCTGCGACCGGTCGCGAGCTTGGCGACGGTGTTATCGTCCACGCCGTAGACCACGTTCCCGATGTCGACGAGGGTCAAGAGGTCACCGGCGGTCGAGTTCTCGAACTCGAAGTCGCCCGTCTCGCAACCGACGCGCATGGCAGCCGCAGCTCCGCCGGTGTTATCGGTCAAGCGCAGAGATACACCAACGGCCTTGAGCGTGGTGGAGGTGGCGAACGCCTGGGCCAGGCCGGTGGCCGCGAGGACGCCCACCAGGCTACCCTGGTAGATCTTCGCATTGGCCGCGACGGCCGGCTCAATCATCTGGATCGGGGTGTCAAGACGCTGGCGCGTCTTGTCGGAAGCGAGAGCGGTCATGTCACACAATCCCTGCGGCGCGCGCCGCGTTGAATTCCTCAATGGTGATGCCCGAACGCTTGAGCTCGCGCTCCAGCTCGGGATCGATGTTGCTGCCGGGCGCGGGCTCGGTGGGCTTGGCTGCGCTCACGACGGGCGTAGCGGCCTCGCCGAACGAGAGGAGGCACTCGTAGCTTTGAGCCTTGGCCCAGCCATGGAGGGCCGGGGGCAGCTTGCCGCCCTCGCTCAGGGTCACGATGAGCGCGTCACGCTTGTCGTTCAGGGCGCGGGTCTTCATCTCCGAAAGCTCCAGCGACATCGCGTCGCAGCGCTCCGCCTTGGCCTTCATGGCCTGGAGCGCCCCGCGAACCTCGTCGATGCGGGTCTTGCCGGTCATCGCCTGGGTCTCGCTCAGGAGCAGCTTGTGGGTTTCTGCAAGTGCAATCGCCTCGGTGTCCGTGGTGTCCAGGGAGCAACCGAGAGCGAGCGCGACCATGTTGGGATCGGGCATGTTCTCTTCCTTGTCGCCCTCGCTCATCACGAGAGGCTGTGCATTGTGTGTTGCGGGGGTATTGGTGAGAGCGACGTTCCGCAGGCGTCGCAGAACCATACGGCCCTTCGCGTCCTTCACGGCATCGCCCCAAGGGCTGAAGTACATCCACTGCTTGGATTCCACGGCCTCGCGGCCAAGGTCGTTCCACTGGATGTCGTCGGCGTAGGTGTGGCCTGCATCGTCTACGAACGGCACGAACGAGCCACCGCAGCGCTTGTCTTCAGGCCTCACGTCGGCGCGCGCCATCGCGTGGTCGAAGTCGATAGCCAGCCGGACACCGCCCTCCGCGTGTTCGGCGAGCATCACAGTGGTGTCGACCATGACGATACCCTTGCGGGTCTTGTTCTCGCCGGGTCCAAGCAGGTGAACGCGCGTCGGCGCCTTGCCGCCCTCGTCGAGGGTGATGGGCACCACGATGGCGTCGCCGACGCCGGTCTCTCGTCGCTTCATGCGGCCTCTGTGGTAGGGGTGTCGTCCGCCGGCGCGGGCTCGGGAGGTGGCTTAAGCGGCACGCCGCCGTCACGAGTCTTGAGCTGGAGCTCCTCCAGGAATGGCGTGGTGTCGACGCCGAGTAGCTCCAGTGCCGCGATGGCCTCGCCGGCCGTCTTCAGCGTGCTCGCGCGGGTGGACAGGTCAGCGGGCGGGCGCGTGTTCCAGTGGGGCCAGGGCGCGAGCTCGGGGCGCGAGGCGTCGATGTTGTAGACCACGTAGGGCTTCCACACCTGCTCGCGCAGCGTGGTGGCCATGCCCTCGGTGTCGCTGGCCAGCTTCTCGATCTCGACCTTGGCGAGCATCGATGCGCCGTCGCCGCCAACGTTCTGCGAGGTGGTCTCGGGGTCGCGGCCGAGGATGACCGAGATGATCTCCCGGCGCATCAGATCCATCAGGTCCTTGAACGGCGTGGACGTGGAAACCAGTTCCAACCACTTCGCCGACCACCCGCGCTCGTTCATGTCGCGCGGCTGCGGGAGGCGCAGCACGGTCTCGGATCGCATGTTCCGAATCTGCTTGTAAAACTCGCCGACCTGTGAGCCGGCGGAGCCGGTCACGCCCTCCACGTCGTCGCTGGCGAAGTCGGGCTCTTCGATGGCAAGGACCGGGAGCCCGTGCTTCTCGCTGAAACGGGCGTAGTCGCGGGCGGCCCACGTGCGCATGAGCCATGCGAGGCCGACGGCGCGAATGGCCCCCATCATCCAGCTATCGCCGCCGAACGGGGCGTGGAGAACCCACCCGTTCTCACCGGGTGTTACGTCGAGCGTCTGCCCGTCACTGGTCTGGTAGGTGTAGATGCTGCGCTCCTCGTTCCAGCGCAGGCCGTAAGGCCGCATGCGCCGAAGACGGGGCAGCCACTCGGTGGCGGTGAGTGTCCACTCGACCCGGCCGACGGCGACGCCGAGCAGGATGGCGTCCCGGTGCATCGCGGCCACCTCGGCTTCTGGGATGCTGGTCCACCACAGCTCAGAGACGCGCTTGGCCACGCTGCGAGCTCGGCGGTCGTCGACTCCGATCGACGGCTCGACGGTGAAGGGTAGGCCGCTGCGAGCGGAGAGCGCGGAGACCCGGGTCGACAGGTTGGAGAACACCTGACCGTCACGCATCACGGCGTCGGCGAGGAGTGCCGAGGTGGCGAAGTCGCCGCCCTCGTGAGCGTCGAGGGCGGCGCGGACCCCGCGCACGGTCCACTGCGAGACCGCGGACAGGTAGCTCTGCTGGACCAGCTCCCGCGGTGGCGTCTGCCGCTGCGTGGGAGGGGTGCCGTCTGCCATGGGCTAGTCGATGTCGGTGGGCATGCGGACGGTCATAGGGCGGAACACCGGCGCGGCCGAGATGTGGAAGCCGAGGTCGGCGATGGCGTGAACCAAGGCGTCAATACGGTCGGGGGAAGTCGCGCGCCTGCGGGACCGGAGCAGTTCCTGGCTTTTGGGGTCCCAGCTCAGCATCTGCTCTTCGAGGCGCGGCATCTTGGGGCAGTGGAAGATCTTCCCAAGCTCGTACAGATTGGCCACCGGGTACGCCCGGTCGTCCTTCTGCTTGGTAACGGTAACCTCACGAAGAGGGATGGACCGGTTCAGCGGCCGGATGAGCGCTCGAAGAAAGTCGAGCCCTCTGTTGCGCTCGATCACGATTCTGTCCGCGTCCCACCGCTTGGCCGCGTCCACGACCATTTTGGGCCACCGCTCCGCATCGTGATTCCCCGATAGGTCTTCGCAGACGTATCCAAGACCACCAACCCGTTTGACGACAACGATTCCGGTCTCATCACCAGTGGTGGTGCCTGCCGGGTCGACGGCAACGACCACCGTTCCGCCCGGCGGCGGCTCCGGCAAGTACTTGAACCAGCTCTCTTTCCAAAGGGCTCCATCGGCGGCGAACTTCTCGCCGAGCACCCAGGCGCGCCCCCATGCGGTGCGCATCATCTCGCGCACCTGCCGCTGGTACGGTGGCGGCAGGTTGGCGAAGTTGTCGAAGCTGGTGGACTGCGTGAGTGCGATGTGACGCTCAGGGGCCTCGGCGATGAGTTTGTCGAGGAAGGCGCAGTCCGGAAGGCTATTGGTCGTGATGAGCTTCTTCGGAGAGGGGCCGACGCGGGTGGATAGGACCACCTGGTCCCAGACCTCCTTGGCGCGCTCCCCGTAGGTCGAGAACTCGTCGCACCAGCTCACCTCGGCGTTCTTGCCTTGGATGGCCATCGGCTCTTCAGCGGTCAGCAGGAGGGCCTCGGCGCCGGTGTGGAATCGAACGAGTGCTTGCCCCAGGATGTGCTGGGGGCGCTGGTGAGGGGGGAAGGCGGCCAGAATGCCGGCCTCGCCCTTCACCATGTCGTCGCGGATGCTCGAGGCGGTCCGGCCGATGAAGTTGATGCGCTTCACGCCACGCTCGACGGCGCGGCGGATGTACTGCGTGGCCCCGGTTGTCTTGCCCGAGCCGCGGCCCCCGCGGTTCAGCCACGTGTCCCACTCCCACTCGGGAGGCTCTTGGTGAGGCAGCGCCCACAGGTCCCACTGGTAGCGAAGACGCTTGAGCGTCTCGGGGGAGTATCTGAGAAGCTCACCCGCCTGTCTCTGCGCCAACGGCTTCGGGAAGGTCGGTTCGCTCGGGATCGTCATCGGCGATGGTGCCGCGGTTCAGCCTGTCGAAGTGCTTGAGCTTCGCGACAACCCAGGCGGCGTCAGCGTCCTCGGACACGACGTCTGCGCGCTGGGCGCTCTTGGCGGAGCGGATGCCGGCGAAGGTCTGGCGGAGCTCGGCGGTCAGGGCCGCGCGGTCCCGGGGCGTCATGTCGTCCTCGAGGAGCGCCTGTAGCTTCGTCGCCTGTCGCTCTAGGGCCGTGACCTCTACCAGGGTGGTCTCGACCGTTCCTGGTGGCGTTGTGGCCTGTGGCGGTGGGATCTTGGAAGGTGATCCCGGCCCCTTGTGGGGCAGGCCGGCGAGGCGGCGCATGTGGATGCTGACCGTCCGCTGGTCGAGCTCGATGCCGAGCTTACTCTTCAGGACCTCAGCGATGTGGCGCGAGCTTTTCCCGTCGGCTTTCCCCTCTCGAATCAGCTTGCTGGCCTCCGTGGAGACCTTGGGAGCGGGCAACCGTCACACCTGCGTCAATTTCCGTAACGTTTTCTCGATTGTTACGCTCTGGGGTCACCCAAAAACCGCCTTGGGTGTTTGTCGAAGATCGG
>JAOYMO020013502.1:0-15196 GCA_025802455.2 Iodosphaeria phyllophila | reverse complement strand
GACAAGGCCAACGCCAACGCCAACAACGACGGGGACGGATCCACCACCACAGACACGCCGCCACGGCCTGGCACCTCGGGCACCGAGAACCTGCTCATCTCGAACCGGCGCGCCGCGACCGTGCGCCTGGCCCACCACAAGCGCCTGGAGCGCGAGTACCGCACGCGCAAGCATGCGCGGCGCGCCCGCGCCGACTGGAACGACACCAAGCGGCAGTTCGCGGAGACGGGGACGCACCTCAAGGCCGGGGTGCGGGGCGTCATCAACGTGGTGAGGGCGGTGCCGTATCTGGTGCGGGAGAGGTCCGAGGCGAGGAAGGCGCAGATGGAGCGGGAGAACAAGGAGAAAGAGGCGAGGAAGCGGAAGAAGTTGGAGGAGAAGCTGAAGAAGGCGGGGGAGTCGGGGACGGCGGTTGAGCCGGAGGGCGAGGAGGGCAAGGAGGAGGCTGAGGAGGCTTGAGATGGTGTGGTGGGGAGATGGAAGAGGGAAGAGGGAAGAGGTAATAAGTAAGCGGGAGACTGGTAGTGATATTCTATGTGCAGATAATGTTAATATGCCAAGGGGTATCTCGGAGTCGAGGCCGGGTGTCTATCTCACTAGCCGAGCTGGGTAAGGGGGAGGAGGAAGGAGACTTTGATGGAGGAGAATGCCCCTTATTTTGATCATTGGAATTTGGTCTGTCTTTTGTTTGATCGAGGTATGAACCTCAGCACCACACAGCACTCACTCGCTCTATCTTCCCTACTGTAACATTTCCTTTGTTAGTCTTCATTTTTCGGTAGGCTTAAGCGTATATGGCTTGTCATGTTGTCGGTTCCGCGGATCTGTATTTCTACTCGGGTGGAACGTCTGAACAGGAGGAGGAGGAGGAGGAGGGGGGGAGGGGGGCAAGACATGGTGCGCAGTAGTAGCGGTCGATAGGAATGATGAAACAAACTTCATGCTTCATGCGATTCCATCGCTTCTCCCATGCTTCAGATTTCTATCTAACTCAATGAATCTTCACAATGGGTTGTATCGAACAGAATTAAACGCATGATAGCACCGTCCACACGGACAAGTTGCTTTCAAGACGACTGCCGTTGCGATAGGTGTAATGTCACGAAGGCAGTCATCCTATAGACGCGAATTGGCATTTTTCTTTTTCAACTATGCAGTTATTAAATTGCGTACTAAAATTTTCAATGTTGGTGTCTTAAACGTAAAGTGCTCCCTTATGTCCCCCTTCCATCAAAGCAAACCGGTACCCAATGCATGTGGCATAAATACTCCCATATCCGAGTTCAGGAAAAGAACTTGGAGCATTCATCAACGCCTATTTAGTTAAGTTTGCGCCGCCCCTAAAGGCGCCCTGTTAAGACCGCCCTCTGGAAAACCAGAAAACTAGGATATCCACTTCTTTCGCGCCCGAAACAGAGATTCCGCGTAGTAGGTTTCACGCGCGTGGACCGCGTTCAGACCTTGGACTCTCAGGTTCGGGCCGAGGGTCCCGAGGTCCAACCCCAGAATCCTGCCTTGGTGGAGATGGCGAAATATGCTGCAATTCAGTCACAGTTGAATTTTCCCTCGAGCCTCGAGCTCCCGTCAAGATGCCCCCCAGATCAGCAATGAGGGCCTGAGACCCGCGGCGGAATCCCGTCAGACTGGCTGGGAACGTGGGGAAAGGTAGGCTGGGTCGCGGCGAGGTGGAAAGCGGGTCGATCCCAGACATGGCACTGTCGTGCCTGGTCCGCACTCTCAGCCGGGCGCTTCCACCTTCATCGCATTCCGTTTCCTCCTCCAGTAGTCCGCCAACGTCGCAAAAGTCGATAAGTTGGTTTGACTTTGGGCGTTGCATTTGGACGGCACTGTCCATGCTCGCCCTACCCAGTAGCGGCGCATCGCTATAGGTATTATGGCTCTGTACACGCTCTACGCGATCGGGGAATTGCCAATCTCTCATTCCTTCAGGAAGAACGACTACAGGTGCGGGCTTGCAGGAGCGCCTCTGATCACCATAACTCAAGTCGGCTCGGCCCACTTCGCGCAGCTCCGGCTGTACGCCAAGGCCTAGATCTCGGACGAGGTCCTCGTCACTTCCCCAATGACGGAGGGCGACTGCGGGTTTTCTGGATCTTGAGGTGCTTTCGTAAGAATTTGGCATCCAAGAAGCGTAATTGAACTTGGCCTTCTTCGCTCCACGATCGCGCACAAAGGTTCCAAGCACCAGACCATTTGCGGCCGTTGTGGCGAAAAGGAGTTCTACCGAGGCGAAGAGGGAGCGGATCTGCTGGTTGCCGTGTTCGCGTAAGATGTAGGGCACTCGATATATTGTGATAGTCACAACAGCCAAACTCAGAGAGAACAACAACACGAGCTGTATCTTTCTCTTGACGCTCATGTGACTGCGAAGAACAAGAGTCACTGGAAAAAGGACTAGCAGCAAGTCGGTGACAATGTTACAGCTCGCCATAGTTAGGAGCTGAACATATCCCTGTCGACATTGACCACCAGGGTCTGGCAAGAGCTGGTAGCGCTTGTAAAAGGGGAGACATTCGGCAAAGTCTGCAACGATGATACCAATCAGAGTCGCACCAAGAATTAGTTTGATGCCCAGCAGTATCGTTTCATGGCACCGTGTCCAGCTGTGGCTCGTCAAACGTTTGCAAAATTCCAGAATGGCGTATTTTAAGACCCAAAGTCTGAAAGGTCATTTGGTTAGTTTTGCTTGACAAACATGTATGAACCAGGAGTACGGCAAATAAAAAGCAAGCGACTTACGTAAGAGCAAATGAAGCCCGACTAACAATCACCAGAATACTCCCAGTAGTCCTCCTCCGAACCTCCTCAACACTGAGATTCGAAGGTAAAATCGCGTTGTTTGTACCATAGACCAGAATGAAGTGAACGCAACCCATGCGCAAATACAAGGGGATGAGTGCGAGTGCCGCTATCTTGTCTTCTCTAAACAGCGTTTCAGTGCGCACAAAGCGGCCAGCGACACGCACGAGGATGATCGTGGTGCAAAACAAGGTGATCCACCAACAAACCAGCAGCGTCGGCTTGTCTTGGGTGAAAGTATGCAGAGGTGGCGGAGACGAGTACAGAGTCATGTTGGCGCAGGCCGAGCGTGACGCCACGCCCGAACCTCCCCTATAGGAGTTCGAGCTGGGAGGAAGAGGAGGGCCAGGGGTTGTGGATAGCGCTTCGGTCGACGAACTAGTTTCCCGTGACGTCTTCTTCGAGAATTTGACATGTCCGCTCGCTCAGTGCTGTGAACGCAGCGCCACTGTTTGAGGCAGCTATCGCAGGATAGTTGGTGTGCTTGGAAATCACTGAGGGTGTTCGGTCGCGCTACTAAACCCTAATGCTTGCTCTTCCTCGGATAGCTGACCCGGAATTCACTATTCAGGGTTGAGGCGGTTTATTGTTGATGGCTTGCTGCAGCATCTACATCAGGATTTTGCTGGTAACGGTACAGAAACGATCTGAAAGTTGCTGATGAGGGTGACCAACTGCCCGAGCTGTGCCATCGACTATTTGGTATCCCACCATCATCGATGCTGGCATGAATGATACTCGAGATCTCGGAACGTAACTTCATGGACGAACCCGACCAGAAGCTAGAAATCAAAGAAGGAAACCAGTATGTACATGCAGAAAAGGTGGCGGGGCAGACGACGAAGTCATTTTCTTGAACGATGGCGAGTTGTTGGCGAAGGACATCCCAGTGCATCTATGTAGGCTAGCTATGTTTGAGCCTCTAAATCAGGCGGTGCAGCTGCAGGAATTGATAGCGTCAGAAACGTGGATGACCTCAGAGATGTTGGCCAGGTATTGATTTGACAATAATCGAAACGACCCTTCGCCTAGATAGGTAGGCAAGAAAGCGCCTAGACAGGGTCTGGAATACTACGCTGATACCAACGTGTAGCCTCAACTGGTGAAGCACGAGTGTGCCTCCTTCAACTCTACTACCGGTATCATAATCGGTCAAAGCCCTGCGAACATACGGCGTTGCAGCAAATACTGAGGTCCTTGGCGTGACCTGCTGAGCGCTTTGAGCTGGATCGGGATCTAAGAATTCCCTTGAGGCCCTAGGCACTGCAAACACAGTATGCCATCTAAAACTTGCCCCCAACTTTCAGCTGCCCGCAACAGCAACCAAGTTGCCACGAATATAAATAAAGTAGGTATATTTCCATAGGGAAAAGAACAGAAGCTAGGCATGCAAAGCCGAATGGTACGGGTCAGGACCAATGACCCAAAAAGCTGTTCTTGTACCTCGTTGTAGGTTCGGGGGCGAAAAATTCCCCGCGGATTGACCATCTACCGGTACTTACAGTCCTGTTTATTCGATAATGCATGTTTCGACGAACGGGAATGCACCGTAACGTGACGCTATCATTGCATTCGTCTCGGTACGAATGTGGTGAATACACATGGACCAAGACCAATATTCTTGGCCTGCCGAGATCCATCCAAGCTGTCGAGCTGCCCTTCGCTGGGTTAGAATATTGCCCTAGGCGGGGCGGGGGCGGGGCAGCGGCGAGGCAAGCAACAACCGGCAGGTGGAGGAGGGAGAAGCAAGAAGAGCTGATGAGCAACTGGAACACCCGTGGCAGCCATGAGGTTTGTGGAGGAGGCGATATGAGTGACGCCACTGATAACACTCTCTCGATAAGATGCGCCAATGCACTTTCGGTTTCTCATTATCCCGCATCGATATCGAAAGCCGCCTTGTCGCATTTGTCCCCGTCCGGTTACGATTCTCATCCATCACATCCCCAACCGCGGACATTGAGAGAGACAGTCACATGCAGATCCTCTGATAAAACTTTCCAACGTTCGTTCGCACTCCTTGATCCAAGCTCCTGCCAACTACCGTTCGGGAGCGGAATCCCGGAGAGCTTCAGGCGACCATCTTCAGGTGAGTCTCGAAAAGTCCCTAGCGCCAGTGCGGGTATCCTCGGGAGCAAGGGTCCTCAACGTGGCATCTCGGCAGTGGGTCGGCTATTTCAGGAAATATACGTACCGGAGCTCACTGCCAGGGCATGGGAGACCTCGCCGTGACTCGAAACTAGTCGAATCAAGACACGGTAACGGGCCGACGGCTTTTCTTTCGTCGTCCTCTTTGAGGACGGAGGCGTTTCCTTTGCCGAGAATAGAGGATTGGCATTATCCCTGGCCAGCAACTACAAAACCAGCCCCGTGCAGCGAAAGGTAAGCCAGTTCACCTGGTGGAGGAGGCGAATCCCTACGTACTGTAGCACTGCATACCGGCAGGCCTTGCTGTCAGACCGCACTCAGATCGTGACATTACCATAAGCGCTTCCTCGATGACTGCGAAATCCTATCCTCGCTTATGGGAAGCTTTACGGCTGAATGATTCTCCCACATCAGATAGTCCTAGACATTAGAGGGTGATGTAGCATGCACGCCGTAGTTCGCGCGTTGGTGGCAGTCAGGAACGTGGTCTGGTGGGAGATATCAGCGTAAGACGTGCAGATGTAATGGCAGTTTTCCTCCATTCTATTGCGCCGGACCGGGAAGTGCACTTCCCGGTGGTGCACACTTCCCGGTGGTGCACACTTCCCTGTGCAGTGCACTTCCCAGTCCGGTGCGATAGTACTCATTTCATATTCAAACGAAAGGTCATGAAGTTCATCAGCAACTCGGCCACGTTCAAACTTCAGCCCGTATGCCTGTCAAGAAAGACAGAAAAGAGTATAGCTGACGCCACCCATGTGACTGTTCCTCTATTTTGCATTTATCCCATGGGATGGCTAACATCTACTTCACACCCACAACGGATGCAACCACGGCCTTGACAGCCACCACATCAGCCTTATTCCAATCAATCCCTAACAGCATCCGACCAGCACCATCATCGCCATCCTCCCCAGCATCATCCGCAGCCTCCTGCTGCCGTTCCCGCCCCGACTTTTCCGCTTGGAGCAGCCCCCACATCTCGTCGACCACCAGATTCCTAATCCGCGGCCAGGGATGGCTGAGCAGCGCGCCCAGTCTCTTCTGGCCCTCCCGGATCCCATCTCCGCGCTTCCTTCGCTCCGCAGCCACAGCCTCCCCATCCCCGCTCGATATCCCCCGGTCCCCCGCACCAAGTTGGTCAAGGACATCGTCGGCTTCGGAGAGCGACCCCACGCCGCCGTAGATTTTGATAGCCGCTTCCAGCTTCCGGATGTTGCCCGTCTTGTAGCACGCCTTCTGCGTGAGGAGGCAGAGCTGTCGTAGATTGAGCGTCCCGCATCCCTGCAGTATCCCGACGTGGAAGAGGTGAGCCAGGAGCTCAAGTGTGGGGACGACGACGCGGTCTTGGCCTTGGTGGGCTTTGAGGTTGCTGATGAGAGCTGAGCTTGTTTGGGAGAGAGTTGCAGGTGATTTGCGGCTGTACGCGTCCACCGCTGCCCGGCTCGATATGACAAGGTCTTCGTTGCCCGTGTCAGCTGAGGTTGCTAACCCGGCCAACAGATGGGATAGGCAGTCTGCCTGATCGACGGCCCATGCTCCTGGGCTGGGTTCATTCCATGCAACTCCGCTGCTCAGCTCGAATAACTGGTTGAAGTAGGCTGTCGTAGAGCAGGATGATTGATCAAAACTTTCCGCGTAGCTGGTTCTGGATTAGCACAACGATATGAGCGTGTGTCCATGTAAGGTAGACAACCAACCTCTTAGAAAGTAGTAGAGCAAGGGTGGACTTCGCAGGAACCCGCACACGGTCCAGTTTCTCGGCCGCCAATCTGAGAATCCGAGGCAGAAGAGCTCGGATGGGAGCAGTGTCCGCCGAGTTCACAGTGTCCTGATTGTTGTAGACCTCCCACAGCGTCTTGGTAGCCTTGATAGCTTCCAAGCGTACATGTGAGCCGACGTCACCACGTGCGTTCGTGTGATAATCGTCTAATCCCTGTGCTATGATGGGCAAAAAATCTTTCTTCCTTCGGCGCAGGATATCCCGGTCGATGAGACTCTGTAAAATGGCTACCCGTGTTTCTACGCGGGCTTCCGCTGACCAGCGGCTCAGAAACGCCCCAACAAGCTGCCCAGGGCAGTTCTCATTCAGGTTTAAGGCTATGCTGTAGGCTCTTGCCGCGGCGTGGAGATAGCCATTTCCTTGTCTACTCTGTGAAGATGAGGGCGTTTTGACCATGTTGATCCAGCTGTCGATCATGCCATGGCCTTCGCCTGGGGTGGCGAGTAACAGCGAGATCAAGGCAGCTCGTGACGATGCCTCGACGACCTCGACTTCATCTCTTTGAAGCGAGGCGTGAACAACATCTTTGATGGTGACTACCACGTCCTTCATAATCGGTGTCGAAGGTTCAACATTCCCAAAAGCATCGAACCCCACTTTGAGATTTTGCGCGAACCCTTGACTGTCTTGCGTAACTACTTCTCTTCCTGGGCGCAGTCTGCTGATGATGTTTTGTACATTGCCCGTCTCTCGGGCCATTGCCAGCTGGAAAAGGGGCCAGGAAGATACCACGAGTTTGTTAACGGCTTCCAAGATGAGCTCGGGTTTGCGATAGGCGGACGCGTCGTCCTCAAGAATCCCCCGAACTATTTTAAGCTGCGTAACCAGCCGGAATTGATCCAGTTCCTCATCTTTCGTTTTGCCATGCGCGAGGCTTGGGAGCAGATCCATCACCGCAGCCATACTGAGAATAAGACCATGCCGCTCCTCCACCTGTCGGGTTTGCAGAGACGCAAGCTTGTCATCCAGGATTCCCACAGCTCTCCGGAACAGTACACAAGGATCCGGATCAGATCGCACGAGTTGCGCCGTCAAGACTCCAAACGATGCAGCCGCGACGCGACGAGCGGCCGAGTCCATATCACCGATGCCGCGCCAACCGAGCAGCGCGTCTCGGAGAGCGAGGCCATACTGATCTGAGAGTTTGGTGGCCTGCAATGCCACGTCTTGGATGGCTCTCGAACGTAAAGCCACGGCGTGATAATCGACCGCCTGTACGACTAGGATTCCCTGCGCAACGATATCAGGATGTCTTCCAATCAGCTCCTGTAAGGCAGCGGACGAGCCTCGACGGATGTTCCCGGCTGAGTCAAGAGAAGCAGCTACGATCAAGCTTGTAGCTAGTACTTGTAGCACGGAGACGGTATCGGAGGTCCCGGTATTCACCAACGATTTTGTTGGCACGCGAAGTAACTCAGCAATCGTATATCTTCGCGCGAGAGCCCACACCCCAAAGCAAGCAGCATCCCGCACGTTGGTCCCGATAGAGGCGCCTGATACACCACGTTTCTCGAATGCAAGTCCGAGCAGCAAAGCGCCGACGATGTCGGGAAGAATCTCCGGTGGAGGGGATCGTCGATATAGCAGATGGGAGAGCGTCAGCATCAGCCCATGCCACTCGAGGGGGTCTACCGCTGTGAGATCGCGCATTCGTGTTCCGACTCCGCCTCTGGGAACAGCCCATAGCACATTCCTGTTGAGCGATTCCAGGACGGCTTCGGTGACTTGCAGGGCCAGGTCGGGCTGGAGCTTGAGCGTGATGATGCTCAAAGCCTTGCTTGCAGCGAGCCTCACAGGTGTATCGTTGTCGGCTAGATTCTCGAGCATGAACCCGATGCTGTTCTCCACCATCTCGGTCTCTTTCATATCGAGCCGCTGCTTTCGAAGTACGAGAACAACGATAGACCGGATGACTTTGATCATTGTTTTCCGGGCAAGCGCTGAGCCGTTTATCACCTTGTGCACGGCGTTGTCGCCAGAGGAAGCCCCCTGGGTGCTGTAATATATGGATTCTAAGTAGGGATCCATGGTAGACGTGCCGGCTGCAGCGCCGAGAACGCCCGAGAGAAGCGACAGACTTCCAATATAGAAGTACGGCGACTCGGAAGGTGCGTCCTGGGTGGCCTTCAGTGTCGACAGTGCCCATTGGATGAGAGCACGCGTTATGCCAATCTCCTGCATATCCTTACGCATAGCAAGACGCACTAAGAGGGCCTTGGCTCCATCTCTTTCCTTTCCAGGGGACGCAAGATACCTCAGCCCGAGCGGTATGACACGCAGCGCGATGCCTGGAACTTGTGAGGGCCATTCCAAGCCCGGAATGACAGGGCGAGCCGCATCATCGACCTCGTCGGAGGAAATAGTAGACAAGTCGAATGGCGCGAAGAACAACTGCGAGAGCCACAGCAGGACGACATAAGTCTCATGCCAACTCCATGCCAGGAAAGGAGGCGGCTCAGCGTCTTCGGTAGCCTGACTCTTAGCTCTGTCCGACTCTTCGACAGCGCCCAGGAGAAGCTCAATGTATCTTGTTTCCACGCCGAGAAAGTGCACAATCACCTTCTCACCACGGATCTTGCAGAAGGTATACAGAATGCGGCAAATCGCGTTAGACAGCGGCACCAAAAGCTGCGACCGCGAAGACAGAGACCTGCTTCTCTCAGGGCGTTCCTGCAGTCGCTCGATGTAAGCCTCGGCCAGTGTGGGGAGGTACTTGGCGAGATGCGGATCGAGCAGCTGAGGGAGCTCTTGGAAAGGTTCCAGAACCTTGCGAAGGTGATCGGAACAAATGATAAGTTAGGATCTCATCCAATTGAAGGAAATTTTCGATCTTGTACTTGTAAGAGACAGACTCACTTGAGAAATGAGTCTGCTCGTTTCGCTCATCCGAACCCGCTTGCGGAGGTGTCCATTGGGCTTTCGGAGAAATGACCCCAGCGAACGGTCAAGATCGGCAAGGAGGTCTGCCGAGTACCTCTGAATAAGAATGTCTCGGTCGGCTTCTGAGTCCTCCATACTGAAGCAATGTGCTTAATGCGAATGTAGACTCTAACAATCAGGGTCTCGCAAATGTTGAGTTGTTACGAAGTAGGTCTTAAGACGCATTTGTGCGTGATATGTAGCTCTGCCAAACAAGCAGGTCGCACCGGGACCAACCGAATAAGCTAGGACCGCTCTCGCGATCACCGATGCCGGCGAACCTCAAATCAACGTGAGGCAGTCAACAATAAAGCAATACTTGAAAGACACTCGGATAAGAACTTCGAATTTAGTGACGTAGGTCAATGAATTGAGATGCCTGGTATCGTTTCTACGCACAACAGCGACGCCACCTAACGCACGTACCAAGCGTTCAGAAAGCAGCCGTTTCTGAAGCGGAGCCTGATAAAACAGAAAAAGAAAAAGAAAAAGCTATAAAATGGACTGGAATTTCGAACGCCACCGCCCCAGTACCCATTCATGCTCGAGTGCGCCGTTTCGCCAACTCCCTATGCAGTTTTCCTTTACGCCCTGTGGGTCTTGCTCCTCCCATCAACATTTACCAGTACAAGCCGTGCCCCAAGCCAGAACCCAAGCGTCATACGCAAAGTCTGTAACTGGCATATCGACCCGCCGTCTCACTCTTGCGGATAATCTTGACAATCTGTCCCCTCTTCATGCCAAAGTATCGAGCGACGGGGTCGCGCAGCAGGATACGAGGCAGCTGTGTCTCTTTTAAGCGGTAGCGCTTCAACAGCGCCGCCTTTTCCTCGCGGCTGAGGATGACGTGGAGAGGGACGAGCTCATGTTTGGTGATGTTGATGAGCAGATCTTCCTCGAGGAAGGGTTCGATGACAACCCACTGGGAGAACTTAGAGATCTCCTTCTTGGCGGTGGCGGAAACGTGGACGTGAGAGATGAGGATGGCATTGCCAAAAGAGTTTTCAGCGCAGTATTTCCCAAAACGCCGCATCTGCTCCGCACCCAAACTGTGGTCGTCCAGAAATTCTACCCAGATATTGCCACACTCGGGCACGGGGTCTGGGTTGGCGGTTGTGGCGGCTGGCATCGATCGGCGGTTCATCTCATCGGTTGGTCGTGCCGAGAACTTGAGCATGCTGCGACTGTAGACACTGTCAGCCACTCAATTCTTCAATGCTTCACCAAAGAAAGAGACTGTGAAAGATGGAGACAAGTGATGAAGCGCGTAGGCATGAACACATACTTGACCGACCCATCAACATTGACAAAACGGGAACGAAACACTTCCAGAGGCATGTTGACCTCTTCGTCCGTCAACTCGTAGCCCTAATTCCAGATTCAGCGCATCAGCACATGCTTGTAACAGAGACAGACAATTAGATATCGCGCAGTTGCGCAGCTGTGCGCGAATGCCGACATACTCGATCTGAAACCATTTGGTGTGCGGTTTTCCAGGCGCGCCATGTGCGGCCGATGACGCGCTCCGCAGCCTCGTTCGCCTTGGCTTCGCGATCGCCCATGATGAAGATGTCGATGCGCAAGCGGTGATAGAGACGAGTTCGAATATATCAAGCAGTTGAGAGTAGCGGGAGCGAATCGGGTCGAGAATCTGGTTTGCGACAGCTCTTAGTTGAGGTTTGCGAGGTGGTGATGGGGTGAAGGGCAACTTGAGAAAGTCTTGTCGAGTTAATGCTTTCAAAAAATTGTGGTGCACGGTACAGAGCATCCGTACCCATGCTGGGGATCCATTTCCTGCCATTGCACACCGCCTTTCAGTACCTTGCAGAGCCTTGGGACAGTATCGTAGAGAACCGTGCCCGAGAGGTCCTGCTACAGTGCCGCACAGTATGTGTCTTGCTTACCATGTAAGGTAGGTGAGATTTTAGATACACGCACAATACCTGCACGAGAGGGGCAGAAAGGGTGGGTGGGGCAAGTGATATTTTAGCCGAGATATTACATAGTAGACTTGTCATGGCCCTCCAACCGGCAAAGGTTGCTGCCAACGGCGTTTGCACCGTGAACTACAAGCCCCACATTGATCATTGATAACTCTATGTTGAAAGCCCACGTGAATCATGGGTTGTTACCGGACTCCGGATATCATTCCTCCAGTGTACTTCATGCCGTACTGTGAGTCGGTATTGGGAGTCAAGAAGAACCAGAATCCTAGGTTCGCGGTACTTGATCGGTACCAACCAGACAGACAGCCGGATAGACCGGCTAGCTTTATCTTATCCACTAAGAAGTTGCTCTAGCTCCAGCTAAAACTTGGTGTCGTGCTGGCCAATTACATAGCATGACACAACGCACCCAACAATTCACCGCAACAGGGTCGGTCTTCTACCTGCATCTTTCCTTACCTGTCCTCGAGAGCAGACTATCTCATCCGACTCACTCGTGGCCAGCTGCCCGTGGAGTGATTCTTCCCACCGTTACTCACGGGTATCTATTTATTTCCACTTTGATAGGCATTGCTTTATCAAGTTACTGTCTCGCGTGAAGCGGGTGGCCTCTTGCAGCAATCCCGGTACCGGTATATACCTACATACACTTTTTTTTTTACGCCATCGCCATTGCTCCAATATAACAACATCACCACCCAAGAATACGCAACGACCGAGATGGCCGACACTGAGGCACCGGCGGCGGCCACCAATGGCACCTCTGTTAAGCCGCAGAGACCTGATCAGGCGGCCTTTAGAGAAAACATGGCCAAGATAGAGAAGGAAAATCAGGCTATTCTGGAGAAGTTGGTTCGTATTCGTGATGATGGCTAAGACTGAATAAATGGCTCATGACTAATTCTGGCATGGGATTTTAGAGTGCTCTCGAGCAGCACATCCAGCTCGCTCGAGGAGGCAAAGATAGGGATCCATCGAACCCGGTTGAGCAACGTCGCCAGGAGCTGATCCAGCAGTTGAACGAGATCCGTAAGAAGCAGGGAGTGGGAAAGGATTCCCGAGCGTCCAAGAAAGAGCATCAGGGCCGACTCGAAGCGCAGTTGCGAAGCAGGATCGACGAGCAAAAGACATCTCGTGCTAGAGTGCCCTTTAAGAGCACGCAGGAGATCGACGACCGTATATGCCAGCTCGAGAAAGAAGTAGAGGGTGGACGAATGAGGATTGTTGACGAGAAAAAGGCGCTCAATGAGACATCGAACCTGAAGAAGTGGAAGAAGAGCTTTGTGCAGTTCGACGCGGATCAGAAGAATATTGATGGTCTTCGTGAGAGGATCAAGGAGATCAAGGACAGCTTAAACGACCCCGAGAGCTCTGCCTTGAACGAGCAGTATAACAAATTCCAAGCCGAGCTCGACACTATTAAAGCCGAGCAGAATGTCAAGTTCAAGAATCTGAATGGCCTGCGTGACGAAAAGGCGGAACTGCAGATGCAGCAACGCCAAAAGTACGCCGAGATCAAGAAACTTAGGTTAGAAAATTTAAGCGCCTGGACGCAATTCAAAGCCTGGGAAGCCGAGCGATATAGCCGCCAGCGTGAGCGTGAAAAGGCGGAACGCGAGCGCATCGAGAAAGACCTGAAGAAGGAACGGGCTGAGAAGATGTTGGAAGAGGCCAGATTCCCCGCCTACCAGCAAGAGATTGGCCGTGCAAACAATCTCTTGTACTATTTCGATCCGTCTTGTGCCCCCGCTGAGAAGGCGCCCCTTCTGCTCAGCAAGGGCCTAGGAGCCGAGGCCTCACGCAAGGTCGATGACTCAGCAATGCAGGGCATGAAGGTTCTTGCCAAGAAGAAAGGTGATGATGACGACGAATACATGCCCGCCAAAAAGGGGAAGGGGAAGGGGAAGAAAGGCAAGAAAGCCCCTGCCGCCGACAAGACCGACAAGGCCGGTGGCTTCAGTCTCCCGCCGTCTATTATCGATGACTGCGCTGCCATGAACATCAATCCCCCTATGAGCTCCGCCGACATCACCGCTGTCGTTGAAAAGATCAAGGCTAAACTGGATCATTGGAAGGACGACCAAGACTCTCAGACCAAGCGAGTGAGTTCTCTTTCAATCCTATATGTCATCTGCCACTCAAATAAAAGCTTCTTTCATTCTAACCCAGCCTATCTAGAATGTCGAAAAGGCCGAAAAGGAGATTGAGCGTCTCAACAAAGAGGACGATGACGCCAAACAAAATGGCGACAATCCCGCCAACCCTGTTGAGACCGCTGCTGCTACTAATAAAGCCGACGAAACTGCTGAAAAGGCCGTGCCCCAAGTTGATGAGTCCGTCGAGAGCGTCACCGCCCAAGTCGACGGTGTCTCGCTGGGGAACGAGGAGCTCTAGTCGCTTTCACCCCTTGCGGACCAACCATCTGATGCCGCTTCCTCCGATTCTCAAGAGGGAGGGACCCATTCGTCAGCCCGGAATCTTAGGTAATTGTATGAACCTGCTTCTCCGGCTCAGCTGACCCACGCGATTCCCGATCTACCTAGCACTTCCGACAACGCCCAGACAGACTGGGGGAGGACTGACGTCTGGTGTCTGGTGTTAAATACCGGATGTAGAGAGGCGAGAGGCGCTTCTCCCAAAAACAGGAGCCTTGCACCCACCGCTGCTGTTGTATAGGAGACCGGTACTAGGTAGATTGTTCCTCTGTTCTACTCCCCGCCTTCGCAGCTCAGGCTGACATGGCAACCGGGTTACATTTCTATATGTACCTATACTATTAATGAATTGCTCCAAGACTATTACTATCACCCTTTAGGTTGCTGCAGATATGTCTGTGAATTGTGTGAACCGGATGTGGGAAGACGAGCCATATTTACTGGGTAACCTGAACGTGCGAGAAAACTCGATATTTCTGTTCCGAGGCGCGTGGTTGAATTCAGTGCCACCTGTGGGTCGCACCTACTCGCAATCGTCTGCCACACGGGCACATAATACTCTTGATACTTGGCTCCGCCCTTCTAGAGTACAAGGCCTTGTATCTTACAGCAACGATGCTTCTACATATTCCGGCTTTATTCCGGGCCGTAAGTTCGTCGGATGCTTGATACTTCGATGTCCAAGTCTGTAAATTAGCATTCGAAGCGGAACCATAATACCGAGCCAAGAGGTCTTGAAGACTGTCTACGAACGATAGCTGCACCGGTCAGAGATCTGGAACTGTTGAAAAGCCCATGTCTCTATTCGCAGGCCGTAGGTAGACATTAGACCGCGCTCAAGCCCGGCATCCATCCATGTGAGTAGGTACGATCAACCCGAATACCCGCTCTACATACATACATACATGCGCAGTAATAGGCATCAACACACCAGAAACCACGCACGATAACTCCAAACTCAGTCTTTCCAAACAATTCCCTTCTTGGAACCCCCATTTCCTTGCCCCCTCCAACACCCAAACCTCAAAGCTTTCATTACAACGTATATCCCCCGATCCCCACGTACACGGCCATCTACACCTCGACCCCATAGTTCTAAACAAAAAAAGAAAAGTAGGAAAAAAGTGAACCCACCCCCCTCCCCC
>JAOYMO020013337.1:0-15225 GCA_025802455.2 Iodosphaeria phyllophila | reverse complement strand
GTGGGCAGGAAACACTACAAACCAGACGGTCGGATCACCAACTGTGGCCAAATCCGCACTCAATCATCAGCCAACGGAAGATAAACGGAGTCTATTGACTGGTCGAAGCAAAGCGAGATGGGCTCCAGGACTGCCTCCATTTTCCCGGAAGTCTGTAGTCAAAGCCTCATCAAATTTTGGTGTTGTGCTGCCTACAGACTTCCGGAAGAATGGAGCCGGACCCAAATGGGAGGTGCTTCAATCTGTCACCGACCACAGAGGCGATGTGAGTCACCCCAGCTGTTGTATGCCTGCGGTTGGGCCGCAGGCGCCTCATTTGTCGATGCAGCCAATTGCGCAGGGTTGGATACTTAGTTATAGAAACGCGCAGACCCAACGGCCAGGGGGGTTTACTTCGCTTCTGGTCTCACCCGTTGCAACAAGTACACGTCTATGCACCAGGTGCCAAGACTTCGTGTTGCTCCGATCATATATCAGCCTCTCGTCAAGCACAGGGGTTTGAACGGCTAGAAAAGATCAGTTTTCTGTCAATCCTGGGTTGATTGAAGCCATCGAAAACCATCCTGAAGACATCGAACGAAGTTCAAACGCTAAAGCACAAGACCAAGATTCAACAGACCCGTCAAAGGCTCCACTGCCAGAAGGACAGTATATTCGGGACAAGGCGGAGTTTCAAATGTGGTATCATTCGTGTTCGCTCAAGATGACTTAAATGGCAGAGCGGCAAGGCGCGGATCTCAGCGTCAAGGGTTGGCTCACTCACGAGCATGGGGGGATTTTGGAAAAGGCTAAAAAGATCGGATTCGTATCGATCATGCGTTGGTTGAAGATATGAATAAACATCGTGAAGAGATCGAACAAGACCACTGGTCATCGAAGCTTGATCGTCAGCTATCAAGCGCTCAGCCAGCCGAAACAGCCAATTCAAATATCGAAGCACAAGGCTAAGAGTCAGCAGATCCATCCAAGGCTCAGAAGACCAGCCTTGATATGAGTTCCGATCATCCGTGACCAGGAGGGTGCGGAGGGGTGAGGTGGAGATTTGTTCTGGTCCGGGGACGTGATCTGTTAGTTTGCGTTACGACCTGGGTATTCCGTTCGTATAGGCGGCTTAGTTCCGTTCAATCAGGCATTTGGTTCTGCAGTGGTGTTTTGGACAGCACTCCATCCAGACATCCAGAGAGCACCCCGACACTGGCGTTGAGATGGAGGCGGGCATTCTACGTGCAGGCTATCTATCTACATGTATTTCATCCAGACACTCGTGGGGTTTGTTGTTGCCTCGTGGCCACTAGTGCTGCGTTGATGAACACAAACCGTACCTGCATTGCTCCGCCACGACGGTTCCCCCCAGGAGTTGGTCTGATCAGAGCCGGACTAACTCGTATTCTTGGTCTCTAAGAGGCTCAGACCATATAGTAGGAGGAGTATAGGCAAAGGATATATATGGGAGCGGATATTCGCAAGCCGCAAAGAAATAAAATCATCCATGAATTCGATCAAGCTGATCGAATCCGGACCCTTGGTTGGGATCAACCCGAATATTAGGGGGCAAAGTTCGTACAAGATAATATGTCGGCAGATGTCTACGGGTTAATACGTATCCTAGATATCGATACATCGCGGCAGATCACTGGCTCTGACAAATTCGGGGTTTTCATCAATCATGTCTATCTATCCACCTCTGTGGATGTACATCCGCGCTACTGTTATCGCTCCGTCAATTTGACCTGTCGGCATCTAGTTCGATGTGCAATTCATCCCGACTTGTGTCGTCCTCCAGCCGCCGTCAGCATTGGACCAGACGTACGCCGTCATGACGGCGCCACGTCGGGGCAGCTTCAAGAAGCTAGCCAGGTTGCCGGCATTGGACACAAGGCATCTCCGTTTTCCATTTCTACTGGTTGACTGGTGTGAGAGACGAGAGGTCGCGGACAGAGGATAAGAGCAATGTCCGTACTGGCGATTTGGACATGTTACTCTTGCACCCGCAACAGCGTAGTAGTAAAGGCATTTGATACATTCGTCCGGACTTCCTGCACTGGACTTGGCTACAGGCCCCCAACTATCATGCACTAGACCAGGTGGTCAGATGGTTTCATAACAGAGAGCCACATAGCAAAAATGGAAATCCACTGTTTTCCCATAACCCCCAGCAAATGCATAGATAGCATCACCATTTTGTATACACCACCGTTTATGTCACGATCTGATGAGACCAGTTCAAGCCGTCACAAATCCAACAGCTATTGAACTAACCTTTTGCTTGACCCTAACTCGAGCTCATGGAGTTTACAGTATCCCTAGGCTACCAAGATGGACGTAGCTATACGGAAACACTTTGGACACTGCGACGAACGATTATTGCCTTCCAGCACCAGCACATTCCCCCAATACGCAGCGGCAAGCACGTCCCAGTCATTCGGGCAAGCCTTCATTTGAAGCACCGGTGCCATACATGTACTGTACTTGGAAAACCACTACGACCGGGTAGCCGCCCGTGTCCGAGGCTTGACACCAGACCGACCTAGCGACGCTGTTTCTCGAGCAGATTAGAGGAGACAATGCCATGTCCAGGCCTAGACTGTTCCCAAGCCATGCACCGCGAAACTCAAGATTGCGGGAACATCGTCGATGTCATCACGTACGGCCGATGCGATTCGGCAACAGTGATTCCCTTCCAAACATATAGGCAAGTACAGTACGCTCTAGCTTGTGAGCAAGCAGTGAGACGGCGACGTCAAGTTGACAAGTCGAAGTCGCGCACGCAGTTTCTTTTTTTTTTTTGGCTGGAGTTTGATAGTAGGGTCGTTATTGGTCTCCTATACTTCGTACGTCATATCAGATGACTCGAGCGTGTAACCATCCACACATATTGATACTGCTGAACCAGACTTGTGGGACTGGCTGTAGTTGGGGGTACGTCTGGGTATTATGTCGGGCATGAGAGCATGCACGGACGAAACGTGTGGCCTGTACGTGTGCTGATGCTGTTGTTACATAGAATGCATGGCTTGCTAGAGGCTCTGGCAAGCTGTTGTCGGGTTTACTTTGCCCCCGAAACCCAAGCTAACCTCGGACCGCAACTATGCGATGGCTACTGTGACGATGTATCGGATATGTCCGGTTAATGTTGGTATTACAACGCGCCTAACCCAGGCCCACATGGCCGCCCCTTAATCTGGCCTCGGACGCTTAGTCTTCTGCTTTCTTACAATACTCTCCTCTTCTTCTCCATCTGACCAGTTCCAATCTTCCCATGTAGGATTGTGATGCTGATCCATCTGGTCATCATCTTCTTCCTCTCCCTCCTGGTCTTCCTCCCTTTCCTTCCCCTTCTTTGCCTTCTTCTCCTTTGCTTCTTCATCTAGTAGTTGGATATCGTCGTAGTCTGTCCAAACATCTAGGCTCAGGTCGTCTGATTCTTTGGCATTCGTCTTCCTTTTTGCTGGTTTTGAGTAAAGAGGTGATGATGGGCCACATTTGTTTCGGTCGCGAAAGTCGACATAGTGTTCGCCGGTATGCATTAGAAACTTGCTTGGTGGAAGCTTTGGGGGGGCTTGATCTTTCTGCATTCCATGGTTGGATAACACAAAAGCCGTACGCTGTCCGCCGTTAAACAACACTGCCAAGCCCTGTAGCCAGTTTGATCCGCTTGCCGTTGAACATGTGCTGTGGGAAGCATGTTTCTCCCCCTAATGTATATGTCCCAGAGTTTGTCACGACCAGCATGCTGTTCTCTGGGTCTTTGGCTGGCGTCCAGAAAGAGTGGTGATAGGGGATAATACTAGGAAACTTCATTTCTGGCGAATATTCTTAGGTTTCCTCTTCTTGAAGACGACAGCAGGCACTGGCGCTTCCACCTCCCGCGAGACCTCCTTTCCCTTGCTGGTCTCGGCAATCTCGGGCATGTCCCCAGTATCTTCAGCTTTTATCCTCGCCCCATCCCCACCCATCTCATTCTCTTCCTTCACCATGTCCTCCTTCTTGACGACCAAATCCGCACTCAACAACTCCTCCAACTCCCTATCATGCCCCACCTCCGCCTCGCGTCCCCATCGCCTCGGCTTCTTAAACAGCGTCTTGACCGCCTCTTCCTCCTCCGCTTTCTCTTCATCCACAGCCCGTTTCCTGACTCCTATCGCCGTCGTAGCCGCCCCAGACTTTTTCTCGTCCCCATCGCCATCGTCGTCGTGAACGACGCGCCGCTTCGTGACCTCCCACTCCCCCACCATAGCCATATCGGCGCGCAGCTCGCCCGGCAGCGCGATGCCGAGGTCGGCCAGCTGCTGCCATTGGCGTTTCCGCTGGGCCTCGCCTGCAGCTTTACCGCCATCTGCCCCATCTCCACCACCACTACCCGCACCTGCTCCCGCAGGCACAGCAGAAGAGGAAGCAGACGAGGAAGAAGAATACGGCACAAGGCCGTTCAAGCGCTCGACCTCGCGCTTGGCTCGATCCTTGTCGCGGAGCTCGGCCTCGTGGCCGCGGTGCAGGTCGCGCAGGAAGCGCTTCAAGGCGGACTGGTGCTTGGCGGTGGCTTCGTGGTTGGAGCGCTCGAGGGCGGTGTCGCGGATGTAGAGCGCGCAGTATTTGCACCAGTGCTTTGGGGTGGATTTCCAGTATTCTGACATTGTGGTGGTATTTTCTTTTTTTTTTTTGGTGGTGATGATGGCGGTGGGGATGGAGATGAAGATGTGCTTGGGTTGCGCTTGGGCTGCGCGTTTGGGGGATTGTGTAGGATTGGTTAGGATGGGCGTGATGGCGATGTCACATGTCGGGTGCGCGCAACTCGGAATGAGCGCGAAGGAATACTTGTGGCGCAAGACGGTAAAGAGATTGTGGCTTCGCATCCAGATACAGCAGGTATGGCAGTGCAATTGATGAGCACTTCACCGCAACGCATTGTGCCCCACGCGCGCACAATCCAAACCTCCAAGCAAGTAGAGGGGTGAAGAGGGGTAAGTAAGTAAATCCACGCGAGCAGGCCTCTTATCGGGCTTATCAACGCGCCTTCGCGCCATAGAAAAAAATTATCCAGGGAGACAGACTGAGCTAGTCTTGTCGGGACTTTTCCGTTCCCTTCCACACATTGCTTCGGCTTGTCATCTGAATTGGGGTCTCAGATCAGCCCAAGCCAAGTCGCCTGCACTTTTCATATATCCAGATGTAGGCGTCGGATCTTGAAGAGAAGAGCGAAACTAGATTTACAATGGATCAACAAAAACTTGTTGAGCTTCTCGAGGCCTGCCAGGTCCGTAAGTAGATGTGACCCGCCCTTGTTTTTTTTTTTTCTTCTTTTTTTTTTTCCTTTTCTCGCCGTGCCTTGCATGGTGGGTTCCAGCCACCTCTTTTTTTGGTTTTTAGGGTTTTCTTTCCGCTCCCTGCTGACATTGATTGTGCTTATCAACGCTCCAGCCGACACACAAAAAATCAAAGCCGCCACGGCGGAACTCAAACAAAACTACTACCCGCGGCCTGAGGCCCTCATCGGCCTGCTCCACGTCATCGTCAGCCATACGAACGCATCGGTGCGCCAGCTCGCGGCGGTGCAGTCGCTGCGTCTCGTACCGAAGCACTGGAAGAGCATCGACGCGGGACAGAAGCCGACGATCCGCAACGAGCTGCTTCAGGCGGTGGTGCGAGAATCGCAGGCGACCACACGGCATGGCGAGTCCCGGGTAGTGGCGGCAATCGCCAGTGTAGACTTCAAGACCAAAGGATGGGAGGATCTCCTGCCGACGGTGCTGCAGTTGACCACGTCGGAGGAGGTAGTCCACCGGGAGGCTGGGTCGTATATTGTGTTCAGTCTGCTGGAGGCGGATCCGTATGCGTGGGAGGGGCACTTGCCGAAGCTCTTTGAGCTGTTCGCTAAGACGATCAAGGACCCGTCGAGTCGGGATGTGCGGGTCAATACTATGCTGTCGATCAGCAGCGCCCTGATCATTATCAATGTCGATGAGGATGAGAGCATGGTTGCGATGGTGCAGGACTTTATTCCGACCATGGTGGACGTGTTGAAAGACACGATTGACTCCAAGGACGAGGAGAAGATCGGCCAGGTCTTTGAGGTGTTCCAGACCTTCCTAGGCTATGACTCGGCGCTGTTCTCCAAGTACTTCATCGATCTGGTCCGGTTCATGATGGAGTTAGCGGCCAATCCGGCGGCGGAGTCGGATGTTCGCAGTCAGGCGCTGTCTTTCCTCTGCCAGTGCGTACGCGCTCGCCGGATGAAGATTCAAGGGGTGAATGAGTTGGGCTCGCAATTGACCAAGATGGCCATGAGTATAGCGGCCGAGGTGGAAGATGACGATGACGACGATGACGAAACTTCGCCCGCGAGGTCGGCTCTGTCACTGATTGACCAGCTGTCGACTGATCTGCCACCCCGTCAAGTGGTGGTGCCTGTCCTTGACGAGTTCCCCAAATATGTCGCTTCGGAGAAATCGGGGCATCGGAGAGCGGCCATTCGGTGTCTTGGCCACTGCGCTGAGGGGGCGCCTGACTTCGTGTCGACTCAGATCTTGGGTCTTATGCCTGCCATCTTGGGTCTCTTGAACGACCCTAACCAGAAAGTGCGGTACGACTCGCTCGTCAGTCTCATGCGCATGGGCGAGGAGCTGGGCGAGACGATGCAGAAACATCACGGAGCTATCATGGAGGCCCTGGTTAAAAACCTGGACGCCGCCTCGGAGAATGGGCAGGACGAGCAGGATGAGAACAATGTCGAGATCATCCGCTCCGTCTGCGGTTCCATTGAGACGCTGAGCGATGGTCTGGGTGCGGAGATCATGAACCAGTATGCTCCTGGTCTGATTAGTCGTGTAGGCCGGTTCTTGCATCATCCCAGCTTGAAAGTCAAGGCTACGGCGGCCGGGGCGTTGGGGTCGATGGCCAATACGATTGAAGATGCCTTCAAGCCATATCTGAAGGATACAATTGAGGCGCTTTCTCTCTATGTGAACCTGGAGAACGGTGAAGACGAGCTGGCCCTGCGTAGTGCCGTGGTCGATGCCATGGGTCACATCGCCGTGGGAGTGGGCGCAGAGGAGTTCCAGCCATACGCCATGCCGCTACTACAGTCCAGCGAAAAAGCCTTGACGCTGGGCAATGCCCGGCTCCGCGAGACCACATTCATCTTATGGAGTCAGCTCTCGCGTGTCTACAAGGGCGACCTAGGAGACTCCCTATCCGGTATCTTCCAGGGCCTCTTCGATAGCCTCGAAATGCCCGAGGACGATGAAGCCATTCTCGACGACTCCCTCGGCCTCGTCGACGGCACTCTTGCCCATGTTAACGGTAAGATTCGCATCGCCGCCTCCAACGGCAATGGAATCAACGCCGCCGCCGCCGCCGCCGCCGACGACGACGACGACGACGACGACGAAGACGGCATGGATAGCGACTCGGACGAGGAATGGGGCGACATTATGGGGGTCTCGGCCGCGGCCATGGAGAAGGAGATCGCCATCGAAGTCATTGGCGACGTCATCAACAATGCGCGCGAGAAGGCGGCGGGCTTCATCCAGCAGGCCATCGAGCTGATCGCGCCCTTGTCGGAGCATCTGTACGAGGGGTGTCGCAAGGCGGCCATCTCGACGCTCTGGCGCACGTATGCCGCCGTATGGGATATGATGGAGGAGCATACTGGGAACAAGTGGAAGCCGGGCCTGCCGGTGAAGGAGGAGGTGCCGGCGAACGTGCTGCAGTTGGGGGATGTGGTGGTGAAGGCTACGTTGGCGTTGTGGGGGGATGAGTCGGATCGGTATGTTTTGGGGGTTTCCTTTCTTTTTCTTCTTCTTCTATTTGTGTCATGGGGCGAAATGATGAGTACGATTCGTTACACCCAGCTCACTCAGACGTCTTTGGCGGGTGCTGAGAAAGCGTGAATATCTACTTCTGATCCCTGAAAGGATTGATTCTCTATCAATCAATCAAATCAATCCATCCCCTCCCCTCGATATCTCTCAACCCCATCCAATCTTCACCCCGTTCACAAGAACTAACCCCCCCCCCCCCAAAGCGACGTCGTCACCGAAATCAATCGCAATGTAGCCGCCGCTCTCAAAGCCTGTGGCCCTTCCATCCTCACCCAAAAAGACATGACCCACCAGACCATCACTGCCCTCTCCATGCTCATCACCCGCTGCCACCCGGCTCAGCTCGACCTCGCTGACGAAGAGGGCGCCGACAAGCCCGCCGACTCCGCAAGCGGGTCCTCTGAGTGGGACTGGCTTGTCGTCGACACCGCTCTCGACGTCATGATCGGCCTGGCTGCTGCCCTGGGCCCCCAGTTCGGGGAGATCTGGAAAGTATTCGAGAAGCACGTCGTCAAGCTCACCTCATCCCAGGACGCGGTGGAGAGGTCAACAGCCGTAGGTGTCGTGGCCGAATGCGCCAAGTACATGGGCAGCGCCGTGTCGCCCTACACCAAGAAGCTGCTCCCGGCGCTCCTGCACCGCCTCTCCGACTCGGACCAGGAAACCAAGTCCAACGCCGCCTACGGCGTGGGCTTGCTCGTCTACCACACCGCCGACGCCTCGACCTATGCGTCCGAGTACCCGAGGATCATGCGCGCCATCGAGCCCATGCTCCACGATTCCCCGGCCAACAAGGGATGTCGCGTTAGAGATAATGCGGCGGGTTGTATCAGTCGGCTCGTGGTCAAACATCCCGAGAGGGTCCCGCTGGAGGAGGTGGTACCGGTCTTGATCGACGTGCTACCGCTGGAGGAGGACTGGGAGGAGAATGCTGCTGTTTGGGAGTGTGTGGGGCGGCTTTGTGAGTTCTTTTTTATTTTGGGTTCTTTCGGGGGTATTTTCTTGCTGGATCATCCGGGGCGTGTTGTTTTGTCTTCTGTTTTCTTAGTTCAGGGAGAAGGGTTTCTTTTTGCTCGAATTTGGCTGACTGAGATATCAAGACGAACTGCAAAACCCAACCATCCAACAACTCACCCCGCAGCTCATGCCGATCCTCGAGAAGGTCCTCGGACCCCCGCTGGAACAGCTGGAGCCGGAGACGCGCGCCGGGCTGCAGAGATTGGTCCAGGCTATCCAGGGCTCTGTTTCCTAGCTCTGCTTTGCTTCTTCGCAATGCGGTGGAGTGGAGTGGAGTGGACTGGATTGTTCCTTCTTCTATTATCGTCTCTTTTCATGTCTTAGCGTTAGGGTGCTTCCTGTCTGGAAGGAAGATGGGAAGTGAATGCCAGGGAAGAGGGGTAGTGGGAGTGGAGGGCAGAGGGGGAGGGAAAGGAAAGAAAAGAGGACATCAAGATCAAGGAGGATAGATGAGATATGAGATGATGGTATGAATGATTCCCCCTTTTGACGAGCTCGCGCACGATTATACGATGCGGTATGGTATGAGGGACCTAGTCTAGATGGAGCAGGGTGATCATTTCTGTACGTACGAAATGACCAAGCCGTATGCATGGATTTCGGTATTGAAGATAGACTGGTTGTGTGTCAGGTATCTAAGAACGGCGTGAATTAGTCTGATGGGTAATCCGATGCCCTCAGGCAGACATATCTAACCTCCGTCGACCCAACCAAACCCCACCAACACACAACCCTAACAAAGAGTACCATAACAAAAGACCGCCCATTCGACCAAACTTGCATCTGGCACATCTCTTGCTAGTGTCACGTATGTGCTGTCCGTTCAATTGAAAAGTCTTCGGGATCACGCTGGCCAGGTGGGCACGTTATCGAGAACTAGGAAGCGGTAGGATCGCGAGAACAAGGAATGTGGAAGTAGGAGAGAATAGCAACACTCAGGATTGGTCTGCTATTCGTGATTTTCGTCGTTCTTCAAACCTCGTTCTATCATTTGATGCTAATAATCTTCTTACTATACCCCCTCTAGTTTGCGTCGGGAAGAACCGTTCCCTCTCCCAGTTTTGCTTCTGTTCGTTCTCAATTCTCCAAAGCACTACGTATCATGGAAAATAATCGCTACTGCAGCGGTAGTCATCGGAATGGGATCATGCTGCGTCCGCTGGTATATCTACGAACCGATTCGTAACGAGCCAGTGGATCACCGACGTGAAATCGCTGGCTGTGGCCTTGTTGTTGTTGCCGTATATTGCTCGCCCCTGGGTCTGGCCTCCCTCGGGAACCCCTGAGTCCAAGGGGATCTTTATTAGTCACCTATGTGGGATTCCTTATCAGGGACATCTTAGCAAAGAGTCCAGTTCTGGGGGGCTCTCAGCCCTTTGTACGTGTGAACTGATCCAAGGTAAGTGTCATGTCCAAGTGTGGTCTCATAGCCAGAGGACTCGTAGCAGAGGATCTTGCAACCTGGTTTCTATATCCATCAATACTTGGCTGTATCTTTGATACGATACCAACTCGTGAACCACCTGGCTCCCTGATACGAGGAATCCCTTCAAATCGTCGTCGATACCTGTTCGTAAGCCAGTGAGTCCCAGGTTCTCTCACGTACACTCTCCAGCCACCGCCAGAGCACGACGAATTCACAGTCCCCCCTTGCTAGTCCCACGGACACAAAGTAGCCCAGGCATCCGCTCCATACCTCAGTCTCGTCGTCTTCAAATTGGTTGTACTCCCCCGAATTCTTCTGCCCCTCCACTTCCTCCATGCTCTCCCACTTGAAACGTCACCTCCCAAAAAAAAAACCAAAAGCCGCCACAGCATCGTCCCACTTCCACCCGCAGAGGTCTGCCCAGCTGCCTGCTCGCGATCCTAGAAAAACACGCGTACGCGCTTTCTCGTTCTCTGACCGCGTCTGCTTTCTTCATCGTCATCGTCCGAGAAGGCACGCGTAAAGTTGGCTTCAGGACCGCTTGTGGCTTCCAAGCTGCTGTGTCTTTACGCCTTTTCGTTCGGCGGCTAGTGTTGATTCTTCCTTCCACTTTCTGTCCCACTGACCACCACGCAAGTCTTCAGGGCCACGGATATAGTCGACATCAAAATATCTGTGCCTTCCGCCGTGTGTCTTCGGCAGCCTTCCTTCCCACGTTTGTTCCGCAGCCCATCTACTAAAGTCTGCAAGATCGCTGCCAAGACAGATAGTGTTCCTCCCGTCTCCTCACATCGTCATCATCCCTCCACTTCTCTCCATCACACCCTGAATCCATTTTCCAGGCCCGCACACATCAACAACGTTGATAACTCCTACGAACAGGTTAGTGACTGGTCTCTTCTTCTGCTGACGCGTCTTTGACATGACTTGGGTCGCTTCTCGACGTCGACTAACATTTCTGCTGAATGCAGCCGCGACCATGATTCCGTTCAGCAAAATCAAGACAGAGCCAAACACGGCCTCTTCGAGTGTCAGCCCGTACCTACCGGTGGTGCAAGGCCTTTCGGCGCCTTCTTCTGATCTCAGTAAGTCCTCCATCCCAGTCAAGTTGTCCCCCTCATTGCCAACGGGCCTCAACATCAATGCGCCTGATCACAGGAGTCGAAAGCCGTACCATGGCTTCTGTGATCAGGCACATCTTTTGCTGTGGCCTGTCTCGTTAGCACTGAAGGATAACCAAGTCGAAATCACGTATCATTAACACCACATCGCAGCGACCATGGGAAACCATCCCACGCAGGTGCCAACCGCCGGCAACCCATCCGACCCCGACATCCAGATGCTAGAAGAGCAGGGCGGCCCGAACCCCAGCCAAGTGGAAGACGATCAGGCCAAGCCGGGCGCGGACCACGGCGCCGCGCAGAACGGCGAGGGCATCGCCCTGAAAAGCTTCGCCCACCCGAGCTTCACCGACATCGGCATGAAGCTGAAGGCGTTCAACGACACCCTGGGCGAGCTGCAGCAGCTGGGCATCCAGCACGTGGCCCAGCTCCCCGAGCTCGTCATGGTCGGCGACCAGTCCGCTGGCAAGTCCAGCCTGATGTCCGGGCTGGCCGATCTGGATCTTCCCTGCAGCGGCGGTGTGGTAAGTCCTGCTGCTTTCCCACGACTATCCCTTCGATTGTGATAAAGCCACTTCCCAACAAGCCGTTGGTGTGTTGTTGTTTCATCACGACCGAGGGGTAAAGATTGCTGTTTATAACTTGATATTCTACTGACTGACTGACTGACTTGACTCCGCAACCCTTGCTTAGTGCACGCGGTGCCCTATTCATATCCGCCTGAGCCGTAGCAGCGACCCTCGCTGGTCGTGCACCGTGTCCTTGCAGTTGGATCACGATTTCAACCCGCCGGACAGAGCCATTAAGAAGACCGATGTTACCAAAAGTCATCCGTTCTTCCCTTGGCAGCCAAAGCCCAGCCGCCATGTGAAGCTTTTCAAAATCGTCGATAATCAGGATGAAATCGAAGACGGTATATGGAATCCTCTCTTTTTTCTTTTTTTTTTTCTTTCTTTTTTTTTTCTTTCTCTCCATCCGTTTTCTTTGCATTCCATCGCTCGTTTGTTCCATTGCTCAGTTGTTTATAACCTCCAGTGCTCCGATGGGCCCAAGTGGCCATTCTGAACCCTCGCCTCAACCATGAAATGTTCATCCCCGGCGAAGGCTCCTTTGCCAAGGAGCACGCTCTCGCTCAGGCCGCTGCGTCCACCGAGGCGCAGTTCTCACCCAACATCGTGGCCTTGGAGATGCGCGGTCCGGATCTGCCCGATCTGAGCTTCTACGACCTCCCGGGTGTTTTCATGTCGCCGCCCAAAGAGTCGGACGAATACATCGTCAAGGTCGTTCAGAATCTGGCCAGAGAGTACATCAAGCGGCCCGAGGCCATCATTCTCTGGGCTGTTCCGATGAATCAGGATGCCGAGAACTCCTTGTCTCTGGAGGTCATCCGTGGAGTGCGCGCCCAGGACCGCACCATCGGTGTCATGACCAAGGCCGACAAGCTGCCCGCTGAGAACATCCAGCACTGGCTCGCCATGCTGCGTGGCGAGAAGCACTCGGTCGGCCATGGGTTCTTCATCACCTCGCGTCCTCCTGGTGATCTCGACGTGGGCAACGCGAACAAGCGGGAGGAGGAATTCTTCCAGATGTCGTGGCACGCCGAGTTCACGCCGTTCTCGAGCCGCTGCGGCGTCGAGGTGCTCAAGACTTTCTTGTCTAAGAAGCTGGGTGAGGCATTCAGTACGAACCTCCCCGCGATCAAGGGCAAGATTCAGCAGCGCCTCTGGCAGATCGAGCAGCGTCTGAAGGAACTGCCGGAGCTCCCAGACAACGTGGAGCACGAGGTTCGTAAGAGCCTACACCAATTCTATCACCGTGTTCACCGTGCTGTGGAGGATACATCCGAGTTCCAAGTCAAATGGAGCGAACTCAACCAGCAGTTCCAGCATGCCCTGATCAAGATGCGACCCTCGTGCGTTCTAAAGGATAAGGACGAGCCCAAGCCGGTGATATGCATTGATTCGGATGAATCGGACGACAACCGACGCCCCCGCAAGCGGGCTCGAGACAGCGGTGTGGCCTCGCGCCCCGTAGCCACTCCCACGCGTCGCTTCCGACTTCTTGAGGAGACCTCGTCCGTTTCCGCCAGTACGCAGGTCAAAACCGAAGGTCCTATTGCCGTCACGAGCTCCATCACGGTCGGTGACGGCGAGGAGCCAGCGTCGTCTCCATTTGCTGAGTTCTTCGACGTCAACCGCTATGGCCTCAGCATTGGGGAAATTCGCCAGGAGATCGCACGTCGCAAGCGTGCCGGTGTCCCCATGAGTATCGTCCCTCAAGAGGTGTATGATACGTTGGCCATGCGAGTGATCAAGAAATGGTAGGTGACGACCAAACTCACGACAACCTGTCCCCTATAGAATTTGCCTATCATGGTGTTGAACTACTACTGACATCACCCATAGGGACAAGCCCATGCACAAGTACATCCAGTTGACCGTCGCGCTGTTCAGCTCAGCAATGCATGGGGCTCTTCGTGAATCAATGGCCCAGCTCTCCCGCCGAGTCATTTACGCTGAAGCCAAGAAAGGCCTTGACGACTACATTCGGAGCCTGTGCAGCATTCAAAAGATGAAGATCCTGGACCTATTCAATGCGGAGTCCTACAAGATATTCATGCTCAACCAGGACTCATTCAAGATACGCAGAGACCAGGAGCGCGAGATCCTCGAGCGCATGCGCACCATCAACCGCATCAAAGCCTGCGGAGGCCTCTCCGGCTACTCTCCCAAGCCCTGGGAAGAAATGACCGGCGATAAGAGAGCGCAGGAGCGCGTCACGCTGGACCAGCATCTTGCCAAGATTGGAGAGGACCCCTACAGGGAGGAGGTGGGCGTCGCGGCTGCCGTGCGCGGATACTACGTTCTGGCTGCGTCGCGCTTCGCTGAGAGCGTGACGTTGAGCGTCAGTTCCGTCATGCTGCGGGAAAGCCTCGGTCACCACCTGGACATGTCCGTCGACCGCCATCTAGGACTCCACGCTCCCTGTAAGTCATCTGGCTCGAGCACGACCCGGTGATGTGCTCTATTTGATTGATTGATGTACTTACTGACAAACAAATCTGTCTGGTCACAAGCGCAACGACTGTTCGAGTACCTCATGGAAGAGGACATTAACACGGCCGCCGAGCGCAACCAGTTGAAGACGGAGATGGACAAACTCCAGTGTAAGTCACATCCCATTTGCGCCCTCTCTCCTGGACAGCACTTTCTGAGTGGTTGCTTTCACCGATATTCGGCGTCCTTGGATAACTGACCCAGTCTCTAGCGGCGAACCGCAGCATCCAAGCCCTTGAGGGCGGACACTCTGCATCCGAGATGGTGTAGCCCGCCGTGGCGAATGGAGCGGCTTTGGCCTGACCTATCGCCCCAGGTTGGGCCTGAGCGAGGATCGCCTCGTGGTACGAAGATGGGAGTGATTACGTACACGAACCAGCAGACTGTCACGCTTTCTACCTTCGGCTACCCAGCCCCTCTGACCCTAGGAAACTGGCCTGAAAGAGCTCGCTGAGCCTGGGTAATAACCATAGAATCTGGCTGGGTATGATATGATGGCTTGGTGTGCAGGGAAACCTTGCTCTTCCCCATGGAATGAAACAAAACTGTGCTGGAGAGAGGAAACTGGCAGTTTTTCCAATGGTGCGATGCCAAGGCTCTGGGAGACCACTACTGTTTGCTTGTTCTGTGCGCTGACGGAATTGGACGATGAGCTGTCAGATTTGCGGATTGAAACCGAAGAATTGATAGACTTGTTGTTGTTATATCTAATTATCAAATGCGCCAGCTCTCCTCTTATTTATACACGATACCATCAACCCATCCGATCCCACAACGTGCAAGCC
>JAOYMO020013248.1:0-15233 GCA_025802455.2 Iodosphaeria phyllophila | reverse complement strand
GATCGCTGGTATTACCTAGTTACCCCAAAATACGGCGAGCGTGTAAAACTCTCTCCTGTTGCGTACTCTGCGGACATTGCGGGGAGCAAAGTCCACAAGACGGGTAACCATCGTGGTTGGGTTCTTTAAGACGAACCGAGTCCAAAGGAAAGGAGGGAGAGGAAAGGAGGGAGAGGAAAGGAGGGAGAGGAAAGGAGGGAGAGGAAGCTTTCGCGGTAGAACGAACGCATCCACTGGGTCAACACTCTCGGCCGGGCGGCCGAGAAACACATGTTCTTACGTGGCAGAGGCGTCTACGATGCGTATAAATCATGTCCTAAGCAAGCACTTACCTCTGCTATCAAGCACGCCAGCTTCTCTACATAACAGTACAACATCACAATCACAAATGCTCACCTCACAGCACAGCCAACACCGACGCTGACTAGAGTCATCGCCACCCCCCACATTCCCAAAGGCAGCAAGAAGCACGAAAGGCTTGAACAAAAATGCTGTAAACTCCACTGTATTCCTCATCCCCCCCAGCCTGCCGGCTTGCCTGCCTGATCACTCTACCCGCCTGTCCACCATCTCGTATAACATTCTTCCCCCCAATAACCACTGTACCCTAGCTCGAATCTCATACATCTCCAGCCCCCCTCGTTCACGTCGGTCTCTAGCCTGTAACATAGGAAGCTAGGTATATCGTTAACATGCGCTCCATCTCCTCTACCCCATATTCTTGCTCGTCCCCAGTCATGGTGATAATGCCCCGGGGTCTGCTCTCCCCCTTCGTGCCTGCAATCCATCAGGCTTGTAGCCGTGTCTCTCACACTTCCCCATATTCTATCCACTAGACCCATGGCCGAACTCCTCCCTCCTTCTTTTGCCTCCCCACCATCCAGACTCCCCCATGCTCATGACTCGACATGAAGATCGCCCGGGCCAGCCAAGGATGACGAATCGTGGCCGCACTCTCAAGACAGGACGGACGGGTGGGTATCGTAGTATAGCGTATTTAGGCAGAAAGCAGCACAAGAGACAAAGCCCGGATCGAAGCGCAATGATTTCTTTTTAAAAATCCGATTTCTTTTCTCGTCTTTTCATCAAAGATTTCCCTTATAAAATAGAATAAAAAGAAACACAATCTATAACACCGGGTTATGCCACCATAGCTCCACGACCTCATCCACTTCTCCGGCCGTATGATTCCCTCGGCGGACATACAGCTGACTTAGATCGCCCTTCTCACTAATCTCAGCAGCTTCTAACTTCCACTGGCGTTTCTCCTCGATGCTGAGCCGCGGCCTCAAGGGGCCGATGCTGAAGTCAAAATCCTGTCCACCTTTATCCCACGTGCCCTCCACCAGATCGAGGTCGATGGAGGCGAGGCCGTTCCTGTAACGGGCAATGGAGTAGCCGTTCGACAGGACCGTGTCACCGCCAAAGGCGAAGCGCTGCAGGAAGCAGTCACCGCAGAACGTAGCCGCCTCAGACATAGCGACAACAGGGGAGGTGTACCAGCTCTTCCAGTGGTGCAAGTTGATAGGGTGCAGACCAGCCTCGAAGAAACCCGAGGGATCGCCGTGGAAATCCTGCTGATAGAGGCGATCGACGGAGGTGAGCTTGGCGCGGGAATGGAAGTATACGCAGTCGCGGATGATGATATCGCCCTCGCCGCTGGTGGCTTCCCTAAGACAGTTCTCGGCGTTATCGGCCATGACCTTAGCCAGAGGCGCAGATAGGTAAGCACCGGCTCCGCCGAATGCCATAAACCCGTAATTCCGTACTGCTTCCCAGTCCTCGGATAGGGTGCCGACGTAGGATTCCCTGGTATGGTCAATCTTGGCCAGTGCATCCGAAAGAGGCCGGAGATTGGGATAGAAGGTGTCGTCGTCCAACAAGCCGTACCACTGCACGTCTGGGTTGCCGCTGTTCATCATGTGGATAATCACGGTGAAATGCGACTGCGATACGGTAAAGGCATCATTCAAGGGTGCTACCAGCTCCGCCATGACTCCAGCATCGCGATATTTCTTTTGCAGCTTCTCGATGCTCTTGCGGTCCTGTTGGCTCCAATCCGTAACCAGGGCGATCAGTTTGATCTCAGTCCCAGCGAGCGAATGGGCAAAAGATTCCAGCGAGTCCGTCAGACGACCAAAGGCAGTGGAGATACCGAACATCAAGTGCGAATATGTCTTCTTCGCATACGGCGTAGGTACCATGACCTTGATGGGATGACATGGTGGTAGGCGCAAGTCACTGCAATGCTCGATGTCGACGTCCATCTCCGCGTTAAACAAAGGAAAATCGAAGTTGACAATGGCATCGCGATCCACCGTTTCCGAGAAGGTGGGGTCAAAGCATCGTCGCGTGTAGCGGACTTGATCCGAGAGCTGAATGTTGGACCGCGATCGCTTGAGGAAATCCAGTTCGGGATAGCATTGCCCCGCCGGTGGCTTGGTGGACATGGGGACAGGGAAAGATCCGGTTGAAACAGGTCTGCCATCGCTTTCCTCATGGCCCACGTTCAGCCCGGTCTTCGTACCCACGATGGGTTTCTCGTCTGGATGCGCTTGGTTCTCTGAGGTAAGGCTGCTGTCGACCTCGCCGACGTTTGCTAAGGGACGCCTTCCACTACGATCTAAGCCAGAAGGATAATAGGGCTCGTCGTCATATAGGTAGTAGGTAGTGCCGATGACGAGCAGTAGTAGAGATAGGGCGACTAGCCCGTAGCCGCGCGGTACTCGGGAAGAATACATCTTGTTTTTTTTTTTCGGTGGGCGGGTTTTAGGACAGCCGCGTTATGATGGTGGCAGCATCGGAATCTGTGAGGTGGTGATCTCGGATTGTTCCGGCCTTGGATTTTGCGTTGAACTGCTTGTCGAAATAACTAGCAAACGGGTTGCGATCCCAGCCGTGATCGCGACGATCGTAATGGTGATCGCGACAGGCTCAGTCGCGGTCGTCGTTACCCGAAGCTGCTGTTGTTGAAGCCAGCTTTCTGACGTCGGCGGGATTCCGGCTCGAAGCGGCCCAGAACGGGCCAGTCCTACTGTGGCAATAGCTACCAACTGCCAAGACTTAGAACGCCTGGAATCTCTACCAGTCTGTACTACCAGTCTGTAGCGAAGGTGGTTTTTTTTTTGGAGGGTCCTCCTACCCGTCTCAACTACCGTGCAGACTGGGAAGTAACCTCCTGTCAAGATAAGACACTTGCAGCTGCAGCTGCGGATAACAAAAACAAATCCAGAAGTGACAAAGCAGCGGATCGGATGACCAAGTTGGCGGTGGAAAAACACGAAGTCCAGCCCAGATGCGATGACAGCGTATGCACTAGTCAGTCATCAACGGTGGGATGGGGTCCAGCGAACGAAACAGATGGACATGTCGCCCACGCAATCATTTGATTGACAGCTCAAAAATGAAATGGGGTCTGGGAAATTTGGCTGCTTGCGGCTTCAGTCCTTGCGTCGCTGCTGTGTCGCAAGATCCCTGAAATTGATTAAAAAGAGACTAGAGTGAGGACAATGTCGTGAGGCAAAGGGCGCCGTGTGAACTGACACCGTATGGACTGTGCGGGGCCCCTCATGAGTGGGGTCTCACACTGATCTCCTTGGCCGCAGAATTCACTGGCTCAGGACTTGGCTTACTGCCATTGACCGTTGTCTTTGAAGTCTGTCGCGAGTATGCCAGTGAAAGCATGCGATTTCGTACGGCACCCTCGCAAGTGAATTCTGCGTCCAAGGGCATACACAATCAAACCCTGTTTTTTCTTCTTCTTCTTGGAGAGGTTCTCTTCATCAGAAATAACTAGCATCCCGAACGGGAAGGATTTACCCTGCAACCCGAGCAGAAGTACCCTGGCATTTTAGACTGATTACGCTCTTGGTCTTTTCTTGAATAACAAGGAACCACCGCTCGTGATTTCGAGTAGCGCAACGGCGCTTCTTTGTCCTATCCAACCCGGTTGGGTGTTGGGCTATTTGACTCTGAATCGTTTGACCACGCTGAAAGTGGTGTGCTACTGGCTGGTGAAGTAGCTTGTTCCAGCAGCTTGTTCCAAACCTGAGGCAGACAGCAGATACGCGAGGATAAAACAGGCACTACAAAAAGGGACAAAGCCAAGCGAATGGGTAGCAACCAGGGACCCAAGTAAAACCTAATTGCCGTACGGAGCCTGCCAATTCGGATCCGCGAGCAATGATGCGCGTCACACTGTAGTGTTGTCGTAAGAAGAATATTCCCAGAACCCCTTTAATATTGCTTCCATATTGCGACGAGATGTGTGCGGCAGGGGAGAGTACTCGAGGACACCTGAGGGGCCTGATGACGACATGGGCAACTCACGGAGTTAGGATCTACTGTGTAGGGCTTACTGTTGTTGAAAGGGCGCAGACTGCATGGGTTTGCCGCCGCAATTAACACTAATACAGTACACTCCACAACCCCAAGATTTAGATGATAAGCAGAAGTGAGATTTAATAACCCATAGCTAACATCAAAACAAAACTCGCAGCCCCATCAACTACATAGATCGATGGGAAAGAGAGCATTTGGCGGTGAGGGCGCTCCCGGGACGAATGAACTGGACACAGTTCGTTCAGATTTGCCGCGCTGGCTCAAGAGTCCTCAGCAGGCACAGGAGCGAGGGAGTTGTGGAAATGAGGAATCCCACATCACCAGCCTGTGATGCTCTTTCCCCTCCCCCACAAAGAGGGTGGCTGCTAACGAAAGGCCAAATGCCGCCAAGCCAACTTCACTATATGCAAATCTCATGCGTCGTGGGTCTTGGCAATGGCTAGCAATTGCATAGCAGGACTTGTCTACCTTGGACCTCACAAGCGGGACTCCCGCCAATTTCTAAAAACTGACATCCACAGCGTACGCTTCGCGTATAAAGCACCGGGATGCAAGATCATATCCCCGAGATTCGTCCGTGTACAGAATCCTGCAGAGAACCCATGGAATCGGTGGTGGAACACGAGCGTTTTCCACGTGCGTCAGCTTGAGACTTGCGGTGCACGGAGCATATCCATGCCTATTTTGGGCATCCCGAAGGTCCCCACTTGCACCGCCCGTCCGGCGACGATCCACGGCTCCTGGCGTTTGCACCGGCAGGGGAGGTTTGCGCATCGGGCTGTCGTGACATCCGGCACTCTGGAGAACTGAGGAGCGTTCGTGTAATTGTCGGCAGCTTTCAGAGCTTTGGTGAAGTGGGAGATTTCTGTTCTACATAGTAAAACGAAATCCTTCTTTGCCCGCCATGAGTAGCCTCTAAACAGCAATCACGTGACACTCCTTTTGTTCAACTTGGATCCCTGGCAATGAAAGCATCTCGAACCCCATTTGAGCCCATCAAAGATCCACCAGCTCAATCTCTTCTGTAACGAGGTTTAGGTTCGAAAGTATTTGATTGCAATTTCCAACCGGGCCGTGAACCGGACCGATGCTGCTCTTCAATGAGCGCGATGCTCAAGAACAAGATTTTCCCCGTCATTCTAAGATAATTGCTAAGCATGCTAAGATCAACAGGAATTTATCTTTCACATATATCAATTTTTGAACTTAGCAGCCATTCCTTCCCTTGCAATGCCGGGTCCTTCCATGTCCTGCGCGCCTCTCGAAGTAGTCAAACAGTCTTCACATATGCCGTACCACCATGGAAGTTCAATCTTCTGACCGATCAACGTCTTCAGGAATTTTTCCATGGAGAAAAATTATCACTTGCGCTTTGCCAGTCTCTTTCTTTTGTTTGGAAGTATTGATTGGTAGCGGGTAGGGCATTTTCTTGATCGGGATTCTGGAATTCTGTTGTCACGGTTCGTGGGAAGTAGTTAGCGTAGCGATGGCCTATACTAATATCTTGAGCGGTGCTATATCATATGGTACATGTCCTTTTGCAACAGAGTGCTTATCGTGGACAACCAGAAAAAGACAAACAAACACCAGACTCAGGGCATCGAAAATCCTATCATAGTTTCCCAAGCCGTAGCCATCATAACGCAGAAGACTATCCCAGAACTCGCCCACCCAAAAGAACTGCGTATTTCTCCGTGTTTCACGCGGCTATGGCCTGGTCGCCTTGGTGCTACTACTGCTCATCGGGGCGAGGAAAGACTGTGAGAAAAAGAAAAGACGGTCCATGAACTCGAGAGTACTACGATAACTGGAGGCCTAACCCCTTGCGTCAGTACAGCGAATTTTGTCACATCTTGTTGTCGACTCACCAGCAAACTGTATCTGGGTCCCATTGTGCGTCGTCGTGGCGGCGAGATCCAAAATGGGTCGATTGGGCTGGCGAGGAAATCTTACCGATAGGTTTTGACCAGTACGGCATATACTGAGCGCTTCCCCATCGACATTCGCAAAGCTTTCGTCACCTTGCTAGAGCTCCAAAATCGAGTACACGTTCCGGTACATGCGGTTCGCTCTAAGCTGTATTTCATGCTAGCCACGACAATCAGTACGAACAGGTCGCTGGCTCATGACTAGACAGCCAAATATGTTTCTCAAGCGTGTATGAAAAAGCGGTGTTCGACGGAATGAGTTGCACTTAGGATGGGGGGTTCATCGACTGGCTGGTGTACTTAAACCACCCAAACCTGTCGATAGCTTGCTCTCCCTTCCCCTTCGTCTATCATAGTCCAACCACGAGTTTAGGATTTGAGCTTCCTCGACTGCATTTCGTGACACCTTCTACGATCTCACACTGTTTCTCTATATATCTTATACGTAAATAGAGAGTTGCAGCTGTACGAAACTTATATTACCGACATACACTTCTATTCGTTCGCTATGGTGAGAGCACCTGTAAATCGTCATTTGAATAGCCAGGCTACCTACAAGTCTCCACAAGAATACCATAGTTTTTCCAATTTCTCCCTCCTTCTATCCCTTTTCAATGTCACGGGAGAGCCGGATGATCTTATGAATTGTCTCCATTCTCCCCTTCACCATTCAGGGATAGGCTTGCAAACTTGACCACCACAATGACTGGCCCCGAAGCTCGCTCACTCGCAGCTCGAAAACCCAAGTAGGACATCTGGGGATTCTTCTCAAAGGCGTGAGGGCAATCTAGTTACTATAGGAATTCTGGTCGTTGTAGTTTAGGCGGCTACAAGATTCTCTGGCCCCTCTGGTTCCCTGACGACGGTGGAGTACGTCAACTCGCAGGGTTCGCACTCTCATATTGCAATTCGCGTGATGGTTTATAATAGGCTAGCGGCAATGACAGGGACAGAGATTACTATAACTACACAGAAGTACTGCACTGGACGTCGCTTTTCTTGTCTCAGCTGCATCAACCACTGTAACTTCTCAGTCGTAGGTCAGTATGATGCGCTAATACACTGCGGATTTGTGTTCGCTGCGTTACTAGAGTTGGTGGTGTCGTTGGCTGGCCTGGCTAATGAGACGTGGGCCGTAATTGTTCATTTAGATCATCTAGGGCCCTTCGGCCCTTTATTCTGGCTGTCTTCGCCAGTAACAGTGAAGTCCTTGGCCACTTACAGCGAAGGATTAGACGGTTTGGGACATAGGTGAAATCCCTTCGAATTTGTGGGATGCCTTGGTCTGGGAAGTACGCTTACTTCGATGTGCGGGTTCTCGGAGAAGAAAAAAAGGAAGTTATTGGAATGCTTTTGTTTTATCACGATCCAGACAGACTCCATCGTCGGGGTATCTAGAGCAGATCATTGAGATTGTCGGAGTGGCGAGGGCTCGGGTGCTCGCGGATGCCCTTGGTATTGAGGTAATTCCAACGGTGTCTGTTAGAAGATTCGAGGATGAGCTACGTGAAATGAATACGATGTGCATACTCATTGGCCTATTTGAGGATGTGCACACATGCAGGAATTGCAAAGAGGGGATCTTGAGTATCGAAAGATCAATAATACTGGCTGTCGGGGAATGTTCCGTTCGACCGAAATAACGGTAGGCCTGGCATTGTTCACCGGCTTGAATATACAACATCTATAAATCTTCAAGTTAGTCTCCTGTTTATAATTTAGTCGTTGTGATCGTCTATGACACTAAATTAATTGAACTCGTACACGATCCCTCTGCTACACAGTAACAACACCAGTGTCTACGGAATGTAACGATTGTGTGGAGCAGAATAAATATTGTGCGAACCCGCTGGAGCTCAGGGTCTGGGCCCCACGAAGAGTGGAGTTGAACCCCTGTGGTCTTTGCTCAATAATGCGGTAGTCAACATGTACTGTATGGCGGCATGCTTGAGATGCCTGCAGTAGGTAGGAGGATATGAGGGGTTTTCTGAGAGGTGTGATTGAAAATACTGTAATCCTCTCTTAGTGAAGGGTTCTGACTTGCTAAGTTAATATCGTGATGTTCAGGTTGATAATCACGCATGCGAAACCCAATCCATTCAATAGGTAACTGACATGGAGCGCTTTGCTACATTCTCCGCCGTAGTGTACGATGCATGCCAGTATTTTGTTGGTATCGAAATCTTTACGGAGGATCTGTCTGATCACTCTCTCAAGGCGACCTCCAAACTTCTTTGTGTTTCCCCGCACAACCATCCAGACCCCAGACCCCAGACCCCAATTTCTCCAAACCAGAAGTCCAAACTGCTCTTCATAGCGGTGACGGTATTACATGGGGAAGGGATCGTGATAAGAACGAGTACAGTGCGCAGGGGTATGAAACGTTGGTACACTACTTACTAAAGCTATTTGGCAGTTCATGTACGACATCGGTCTAGCTGACGAAGAGCTTCACGATGTGGCCGGATATCCTGAGGCACAATGATAGATTTCTCCTCTCAAACAAGTCACAACAGCATCTGAAGGCATAGGCTCATGTATTCTTTCCGAGGGCTTTGTACTGTGTAAAATTTCTGCAAAATCAGTAATGAGAGCAAATTGATAGAAATTAAGGTGCTGTGTGGTGAGAGTTGTTAGGAACAACGCTCAGACTTGGACTCCTGCGCGGAAATTGACAGGCTCTCCCTCTTAGGTTGTCCGCATGCGGTATTAAACCCCGATCGGTATCTCATGGAATATCTTGCACCAGTCAAGAGTCTAGCTCAAATTCTACTCCCAGTGTGAGCATAAATGTATTGTGCTAACATTTCAATACTCCTGCGGGGTGTACCTGCCACTGGCAACCCCCAATGAGGCTGCTCCCAAGGAAGCTGAACAGATAGCTGGGATCCACAATCACCAAGGCTGCGTTTGATGCAGGGCATTGTTCGGCCCCTGCGCCCACACCCCCACACGTTTGCCTACCTACCGAGTGCCGTCCGTAATCGTGAACAAAGCGTCTTCCCAGGCACCATAATCCTCTTTCCCCACGATTAGCTACCCATGCTTTCTCTCATCTTGTGCATGCCTGTCAAAACTTGTCTTGCCTACAGCCACGGGAGTATCCGTTGAGAGAACTGGGAACAATTCCACCAATTTTGACTGAAGCGCAACCCATACCGGTACTTGTCAACAGGGTGGTAACCAGGCCAGTCAGTCCAGGCCAGTCCTGGGGATTCGAGGACTGGCCTAGTCACGTGGCAGGCCAGTCCTCGAGGCTGCAGGAATGGTACCAGTCCAGGCTTTAGTTTGGCAGGACTGACTGGCCTGGTAACCACCCTGCTTGTTAATGTGTCGTATCAGGTAACTCTGGCTCGTTAACAACAAACCATGAGGTCTACATTTTAGCCCAGTGCACGTGAGTTGGGGCCAGATGTCTTTCAGCTCGAGCAGAGCTGTAATAATTGGGAGCAGGTCAGCTTGGAGGTGGCAGATCGAGTTGCTTGAGTTCATCTCAGTGCTGGAAATCCTTGCCGGTAGTGCCTTGATTGAGCCTCGGTCACTTCTTTTGCGTTGAGGGCGGGCAGGTGGGCTTTGTTCCCCGGATATCAGGACCAGGGTCCTCAAGGCCGGTTCTAGCCCGGGTCTCTGAATCCGATGATAACCTTATGAGGATCATATTTGGGGGGGAATCCTCATGACGTATTTCTGAGAACAGTAGCTAGTTATCATATGCCGATTTTGAGCAGCAGGAGTTGCGGGAAAATTCAAGCCGCGAATCTCAGCTGCGATACATCAAAGAGCAGGACGTGCAGGTCATGCTGTCGGCTTCCCCCGCTCTTCCCAGAAGGGAGAGACATTTATCAACGTAGGAAGACATCTCTGGACCATCCAGCCTCGTACCGTATCAGCTGCATTTCCTGGGGGCGAGCCATGAGTGCTACTTCAATCACGCCAGTTACGAGTTCTCGGTCTCGAGGAAGTAAGGACTTCAAGGTAATTGGCAACTGCTTCTCTGTCTTCCTTAGCCCGCCAGTAGCGGGCTTGAAATGTGACTCTGAATGTCGGTTTGCCCCACCAAAGTTTTCAACTTTTTGGTCGGGTAAAATCTCGTACCCCCCTTTTTTAGGTTTGACCTCACGGTATTCATAAAAACCCAATAAAACTCAGTTATGTCCACGTTCGATCGATTTGAAATAAGTCTATCTCTAAAGATTTTTGCAACCGTTGTGCTTGTTTAACAAATTTCAAGCCTTGAAATCGGGCATTTTGGTGAGAAAGGCTTGTTTGCACGTTATTTTTGTCGGGGCTATCGTACCTAGAGCAAGACCAAGCATGGCGGGTACTGGCTTTATTTGTGCAAGCGATACTTCGTGGGACAGGTTTAATTGAACGTGTTTGCTTGGTATCGGAGATTGAGTCATCGCGCACCATTACAGTAATTAACTGTACGTTGAAACAGTAGCACAATAGCTGGCATTGCCTGCAAGAGAAAGCGGTATTCGCTGTCCGATTTGTTTCGTTCTTCTCCAACGCCTTCAGTACACATAGGCTACCCTACCACACAGAAGGAATCCCTACATATCACTTCGTAATCGTCGGGTACTAAGCCCTTGTTTGGCCCTTGCTTTCACAGTATTGCACAATTCCTTACAGTATTACCCGTCCCACGCCCCACTTTATTTGGTTTACTCGTTCCTCGTGTACCTCTTAAGAGGTGCTCCTCGGAGACATAGCCACCCTAGAGAGATAGACACTTTTACCAACTTTGGAGTAAATGCTTGCCAATCATGCCTATATAAAAACCCGGTTAATTATTTACAATCTGCACTCTTCGGATTCTCTTGAAATGCACTTTTCGTGGTCAAAATCGGTGGTATATGTCAAAAAATTTAGTAGTTGCTATCGTAAAGTGGGGTGTGACACGGGTACCAACCCAGATCTCACTCCTGATCTATCCTTTTGCGCAGCCTGTTCGCTGCTCAAGGACGCGCCGTATTCCTCCCTAAAAGATAGCAGCGACAACAAGAGCTGTAATGAGTACAGTCTTGAATCAAAACAATCAATTATCTTACATTCCAATTACAGCACCGGATTCAGGGCCAGAACATCGAGGCCTCAACCTTGTCATTATGGACCGCCTGCATTACAAGTCGGCCGCGGCACCTTCTAATGTCCAGGCAGAGCGTGCTAAATGATCCCTACCTCGGTCAGACTGCAGGGGCTTTGAGTCCCCAGATAGCATGCTCTTTTATCAGGATCGCGATTCCGTGCCTGCTGACTACGCCTTTTCTATCACTCAACGAGATGCGATCAAATCGACAGCTGAGACATGCACTCACTAGTCACCCGCTGCAAATCCGGTCACGTCTATTAGGTATCGTTGATGATCAACACTAGCAGACTAGTTTTGACATGTCGTAGAATCTTGGACTGCTGACACATCCTATAGTATGCTCCCGCGAGATTGTTCTGACACCAGGCTGGAGCCCCAAATTGCCAACTGTCGATTGGATTGCCCGTGGCCCGTCCGTTAAGTGTTTAGCTTTCAGGACGAAGACCCCACGATACTTGACATGGGGTTCATGCCTCACCGGTACCTTTAGGCCCCAGTCTATACCGGTAGCATGTATCGCCGAAGTCCTGGTCATCTTGTCCTGCTCTTTCAACTTCAGAACGGCAGGTGTACCGGTTGGGATAACCGCGAAGCGAAGCAAACTAGGCAACTCCCACATTACAGCCTCGGTACCACAGAAACGTGCTCAAAATTCTCACAGCCAGTCTAAAGGAGATGGTGTATGTATTACAAGCAAGTAGAGCGCACACGAAAACATGCTTTCTAGTCGGTTTCTGACTGTTGAAGTGTCATGACAAGACAGTTTTTTGGACATCGCGGTGGCAACTTAGCATGGCCACACGGAGTCTTGGGGATCGTAGCGACTAAGTTACCCATGTAGAGCCACACTTCTATCAATCAAGGAGGTGACCCATTGAATCTCGGCGTCAAGGTGCAAGCGCTAACGTTTCTTTACTATGAGTTGCATAGTTGCTACCCTTCGGTCATGTCAAATCTCTACCGTTTCACAACCTACCGCGTGGAGATGAGTCGCTGGGGGTAGCGGTAGTTGAGTTTACCAATGCTACAGTATGTGGTTTAAGGATCTTGCAGGGGTGGAATGGATGTGGATGTCTAAATACCAGTACAGTATACATCCCTAGATCTCTCTACTATGTACGGTGATCAAATTTCAGTTTTCCATCTCGTGGTGCCTGTTTACGCTTTTGCGTACCTCTCTACCAAATCATTAAGGTAAAAATGAAGGAGCTCATGAAGGAATACTCGTTTCCCTGTCTATCCTTCTCTGTGGCGGGAGTCCCATAGGTAGTGGCTGTCCAAGGCAGGCTCTACTCTGCCCATCCTGCCCAACAACCCCTAAATTTTCAGTGTTCTACCACTATTCCGAGAAAAAGAACCTGTCTCCGCTGGGCACTACAGCACTAGTAGACCGCTGCTCGACGGTGCTGGCTACCCGCACGAGCCCCTACAATACATGACCGGTGGAACGCTATATGCAGTAGGGGGGAGTGTCATACGGTTACGTTGTGCTTTCTACACTTTAATAGACACGTGGCTCAGGGCAGTCGGAGGCCTTCTATTGAAGCCTCTGCAAATACCTAATAAGTCGATATATCTAGAATGATAATCTCCTCAAGTCTCTGATCTATTTAACTATCTAAAATAACACGTAAAACGTCGTCTGACACACGCTGTGCCCCTTTAAATTACCTGGCCGCTTACTGAGCGTAAGCGGCCTACATGAGCGTGAGCGTGGATCTCCAGGATCCACAGCATGGCGGTTACCGTGTGTTGTCCAGTACTGTGATCAACCGGCATCTGCAGTAGGTCCATGTCCCTGGCCCGAACAAGGGGCCTTGACGAGGATGAGGTAGATCCTTGTACCGTGCACGGGGACATTGTCATTTCTATCTTCATTTCCTCAAGCTGGCAATCAACTTCTCTATCTTGTCATCAGGCAACTCCAAGTTCAGCTTTGAACCTCGAGAGAGCAAGGTCATCTTGTCGACTTCGTCCATAATAGAGTGGAGAGATGGAGGTCAACTATCAGCATTAACGAAAACCCTCGGTGCTGGAACATTCACTTCATTGTTCACTATCTCAGGAAAAAGCGAGCGAGACTCGAATGATCTCAGCAGGAATCGGTCTGGCGGAAGTAAGGAGCTAGGCTGGGAGGAATTCATGAACATGGGCAACTACTTTCTTCTCCTAGAAGTAGTGAAGGGGCTTGAGAGGCCATTTCCACGCTCCCCATTGAACGAGCGGGATGAATATCGGTAGAGATTACTGTATCACGCCAATTTGTGTCGGTTTCGAATAAGTAAGGAGCAGCGACAAATGGCAAGTGCCTGCACGTTTTGCCTGAGCATCATGAGGGAAATTTTGAAATACATCTTTCCTCGTGCTTGGAGTCATAGGAGTGGGAGATGACCCTCCGGTGTAGAGAGGACAAAGTACTCGTTCATATTTGGCGCTATTTATCGTGACTGGTATAGTCAAAAGTTGCTCTATAAATGTCCCCTTTGTCCTCGCCCATCCAGCCTCCATCCTACATCCTCACCAGATCTCGATTCATCAAACCGCCTATCCAACCTACCCTAAGCTCATCCACTCATTTGCTAAACCAACTCGTTCATTCATTCACTTCAAGGCGCTTCCAGCCCCAACAACTCATAACTCAGTATCTCACAGAACTCTGCCACAACAAGCCTGGCGCTCACTTTTTTATCCCGAACTTTACCTCAGCCTCAGCTTCGGCAAATTCTTCAACAGCAGTCTTAACACTCATTGTCACCATGAAGTACTCCACCGTCACCAACGCTATTCTCTCACTCCGACTTGCGGCCTGTATTCCTGTCGTTGAGAAAGGCCAGGTCGCAAGTGCAGCTGCTAAGTTTCGCACCGAGAGGTGACCAAAGACAACATCGATAGCTACGAATGGCATCATCCCGGGGAAAAGTATGTGGTCGGATCCACACTGAAAATGATGGGGGAAGAGAAGCATGAACCTCGAGAGGCATCCGAGTCTTAAGCCGAAGCACCTAAGTTCTAAACGAGCACCCAGACGACTGGCTAGCCACGGCGATTCGCTTCTCTAAGTCCACCCCCACCTCCTCAATCACACAAGAGCCTTATTAATTGAAACCCTTTTTGTGGCATTGGGTTTCGATGTTCCTCTGCAACTTACTCTACCCGTGAGAATGGTCATGGCTCTGTTCTATTTCTCCCTATCTCTCGCTCCACCACCCGTCCTTCTTAGATTCTACGAGCAAATCCCGAGAGGTCGGATACTCGGTGAACAGAGTCTTGACAGGGGTAGACGAGCTCAGTTTGGTTGTTCTGCTTGGATAAACGGTCTTGGATATTTGGTTTTATTCTTGATTTCCTGATTTGGTCGAATTTCTGTTCCCATTGCTGGTACTGTTTTCCTTTGGTATGTTTGGTCGATCAACTGCTTGTCTGTCTGAATGAGACCTGTAGTGTAATGACATTGGGGTAGCTGTTTGTTATCAAAGTCTGTCTACATGGGCTTTCCTTGCTTGTTTGATAGCGCAGCACTAGAGTATAATTTGAGTTTCCAATACAATTCGTCCGCTTGGCATGCATTATCTATAATATGACTCTTTGGTCGCCGCTGAACGTGGAGTGTTGTTCTACAGTCACCATAGTTGCATCGGTAATTACACGTTATCAAAGTGTTGGGTTGCAGTTGTAATCGTCAGATTGAATTGCAGTACCAGTACCAGAGCGGTGTAAAGGGTCGAAAGCTATCCGACATCAGGGGGTCTTTTCAGATCTTTCGGACTTGTTACGGGTTATGCACGAAAGCGGTGTAAACGAGCAGAATGCCCTATCCATAACGTGAGCAGGTGGTGGGCCCATCCAAACGGTGCACATTTCCGCTTGAT